>CABHPH010149965.1:0-26012 GCA_902168325.1 Peromyscus nudipes
AATGAACAAAAAGGGTTAAATTACTATAATATGGTTGAAAATTCTACTGAAAGTAGAATTTGCTCATGTGTGGGAAGGTAAACTTAGCCTGGTACGTATACCTTTTACTCATCTTCAATACATTCCCTCTAGAAAATCATTTTGAAGGCACCACTTGGGGATTCAACTTATAAAGCACAGGTACTAGAAAATGGTAACAGGAACTTTCATGTTATTGATGATGAGATGCAGGGGCAAAGAGAGTAATCTTTTCCATAAGATTACACCGTTGAACAATGGCAGGCCAAGCCCAGTTCTTCCAGGTCACATTTCAGACCTGAACCCACTGAAGATAAAGGTAAAGAGAACAGAAGAAAATCAAGCAAACCATGATGGTTGAAATAAGATGCATCTCTTTGCTTCATAGCTTATGGACTGCATGGGGAGTAAAGGTTAGACAGATAAATAAATGGACAAATGTGTCAGCTGACCGAGAAAGCTGATCCAATTCTCAATGACAGTTTCATAAAATTCACGATGTATTTGCTGGAGAGAGAATCACAATTCACCTTTGTGTACAAAACTCTTTTATCTGTGGTATTGGCGAAAAGCAACAATTGTAATATTGCCTGACTCCTGTATCTAGTGCACAGCCCAGGAAAATGAATACTGTGTTTTGCGTAATTTTAATACTGTATAAATTCTCTTTATACACACTAACTGAAATAATCAAAATTTCACTCTGATTTTTACTGACACACACTACACTATATCTTACTTCTCTATTTCTAAATGAATAGGCATTAGCATTCCTTGTCTCATTCTAAGGCCCAACATTTCTTCTTACATTTATAGCCATCAAACAAAATGACTTAGTAATTGAGCCTAGGCAGGTGGTTCTAACTAGCATGGATATGTCTGACAGAGCCTGACATTCTAAAAAGATATTTTCAAAGAAGTAACTTGATAATATATTGCAGAACAGAGCTAGGTATAATAATTGATGAGCAAAGTAAAAATGTCATAAGCATATTTTTCTACAAAGGTACAATCTCACTGGCATTTGAACTTAAAAAATCGTCTTAAATGTTCTACTTTGTCTCAATATCCTTTAATACTTTAATTAGGCCCTCTTTCATCTTTGTATTTCTGAAAGTGCAAGTATACCTTTTGTGGATCTGTTGTATTACAGTTGGTGAGAAAGGGGAGGAAGAGGAAAGGAGAGGAGGGGAGATCCAGATCTATTTTTTACATTTAAGTTTTGTTTAGAGAAAATTATCCGAAGACTTCAAAATACCTGAAAAAATGGGCACATAAAAGATTTCTGATATGGTAACATAAATATTTTCATGGAAAAGACCCATGAAATGTGTATATTAATGGAGACACATAATATAAATATTTATGGACATTGTTTTTGGTCTTTCTCAAAAAGAATTGAGTTCAGGGTCAGAGTGAATTGGGAACATTTATATCTCCCATCATTGCATCACATACAGTAAGTACAAAAGGCAACGGTCAAGACAACACATCCCACACTCCTTAGTCTTTAACTTCTTGAGGGTATGTCAGCATTTCCTAAGGGGCACAATCAGCCTATGAGGTGGAGGTTTTCTTCATTTGTTTGTGAGGAGAAGCTGAATGGTGATAGTGCTTAGAAGAGCAGGTCTCAAGAAGAGCCTTACAATTGGACCTTGGGGAAAAACAATTCAGATGAATTTTGAAAGAACAGACCCCACCCAGTTTAAGGGATATGGGATGTCGAAAAGAAAAATAAATGTGGTCCACGATCTGAGCAAGGTGTCAGGCTGAGGCTAATGAAGTCTTTGTCTTGGCACAACTTTTTAATCACTATGAACTTTCTTAATGCCTTGAATGTGTCATAGGCAAATTTAGCTTGATCACAATATGACATTGTTGCTTTTCAAGAATAAAAATGTACTCTTATAAAGTCTGATTACCATATTCCTCCGAGCTCACCCAGGAAAAGAGCAGATGGGTATTCTATTATTCACATCTCATTTTTTGCTGTAAAATATTTCAATAGAAATAATGTTTAATTGTGATAGGAAAATAAATATGACCCTGGGGATTTTGAATTATTTGTTGTTTGTTAGTATGTTCTATTTGCTTTCAGAATAACAGTGGCAGCAAATACTGAACTTTCTTAGCATGTTTTCACTTTGAGACTAGCATCCAGGGTTATACTGATCCAATGACTTCTCCTGACCTAATTTGTTTTGTGCCATGAGATTCTATTATAAGAAACTAAATCATTGCAGTAGATTTATTCACCTTAAATAATTTAAGCTAATTGAAAAAGAACCAAACTAAAACTAAAACACTTTCTTAGGCATTCAACTTCTGCATGTCAATTAGTAATTTAAACAATCCGCTAATTACAGCAGCTTTGCAGGGAACACGGAGTGACTGTATGAGCACATCCCTCTGTCTCCACTGAGCTGAAGACACAGGTATGGAGCAGACCTGACTTATAAACACGTGCATCTCTTCCGTAGAGCATTCACATTCCAAAGAAGTGTTTCCATTGATGGATACTTGAGATTATTCTCATTTTTCCCAAAACTATTTTCCAACTAATACATTTTAAAACATAAACAGCTACCTAAAAATTTCATTTCTGGTCACCCTTTGACAGTTAGGACATTTCAAAACCTATAAAGTGACTTGAGGGAAATGACAGTCATTGCATGGTTGTTCAAATATGTTATTACTATTACTTCATAATAGTAGGAAGCGGAAATCCTATGACTTGACTGAAACAGGAGATTCTGCTTAACATTACTGTATTTTATTTATGTTTCTAAGTTAAGGCAGCTAAACACTATCGTAATTTAGCCATGTCAACAGATCCAGAAAATGTTATTACCAGTTTCCATTCAACTCTACATCTTGATGTGCATCTGTGAAATTAGTGATCTTTTTCCCATGAATTTATTTAATAGGCCCACTCAGTTCTTTGTATTATCCAAAATATGAGGCCTCATGGGTATAACCATCCTGTAAGAGTTTCTAAAGCTTTTACTTGCAATATTTCACCAGAGATCTTTCTGATGAGAATTTTTTAAAAATTCAAATATACTTTTATCTTAGAAGTGAAGCCTTTTGCAATATTGCCAAAGTGCATTGTGAATAAAGACAACACACTTAAGTGGACTTCCCCCGCGTTAAACGGCATTCATCTTTTCAAAAGCAATAGCTTCTCAGGCCACACGAGTCTCCTGCATTATTCATCTCATGTGCAACCTAGACTGGACCATAAATTGTTACTTTATCTAATCAAAGGAGACTTAACTCTACAGAAGGTCAAAGGTTTAATTTTGTGAAGTATTATCTTACGCTATGAGTTTAACCGAAAAATAGAAGAAGAAAAACAGCCAAGAAGCTGGTACTAAATGAGCCTTTATTGCCTCAGGCATTGGCCTAGTTAATAAACTTTCATTGAAGGTTTCTTTCAACTGTTACGGACAATGAGAGGGGGGGGAAATCTTAAATTACAGCCATGTGTGACTTTTAAAGCAGTCATTCTTTTTTATCTCAACCTCCTTAGCTCAGGAAAAAAAATAAAAAGACAAAGAGAGATTGTCTTCAGTCTCTTAACCAAAACTGTATGTTTCTAAACAGATGAAAAAGTACAGATAAACTTTTCAAGAGGCAGAGGTCGACTTTAAACAATGTAAAAAAAATACATTCTTTAGGTGTTGAATCTTCAAGACCAAGCTCTCAAGTGAACTGTAAAAGTACAAAGAGGAGAGAGAAGGCATGAGTTCGACTCCACGTCTCCCACTTTTACTCTCCTGCGTGGTAAAACACCAAGCCTTATATTTCCATCATTGCCCAGGGCCCATGCCTGCTTTAGTAGTAATGAAAGGCATTATAATTATGATGCCATCTACGTATCTTCTAACCTTCTCAAGCGGACAAATCCCCTTTCTGTCACATTCAGAAATACTAGCCGCAAAATGTTTAATTTGTCGATAGGCAATTAAAAATTTTAAGAGGAACAATTGCATCTGTCTATCCTACACTTTCAACCAATGATCTCTCCGCACTTCTCTTTTTAACATTTACTGGAGAAGAGAGTAAGCCTAGTTCTTGCGAACTATGGTGGATATTCTCTTTTTTTTTTCCCAGAGTCACCTACTACCTCAAAGACATCTTGATCTACACATTATTACATTAAAAGGGGAAATTTCTGTGTCACCTAACTGTGGTCAAAGGAGGAAACAATGGTCTCTCCCACCTTCAAGCTTATTAGGGAACCCCAAGAAAGGATAAAGAATCATACCTGCACCAGGTCTCACTCTCTAACCACGACGTTCTCACCAGGGGATTCACCAAGAAGCATGCTACAGAACCTGCATACAACTTCATGCCTTGGACATGTCTCCAGGCCAATACTTTGGCCATCTATGAATCTGATCAGCAGGGCAGTGTACTCTAGCAGCAGCAGGTAGAAACATGCCCAGGTTCCCTGCTAAGAGCTGCTTTCCACACAGGTGGGAACAATGAGCCTTACTGCCCAGAAGAGAGAACCATGGGTTCATAGCAGCACTATGCTTCTTTCTTGTATTTACTGAGGATAGCAGAAAGACTTCTGAGGAGGAAAAAACACCAGAGATTCAAGACACTCGAAATTTTTATGAGAGGAGGAAATAGACATATTCTATATATAATAGCAGACACCCAAATTTAGAACTTCTGGCCATAGTTAAATCTGGGTATGAGAATCTGAAGCAAATTGAGACAATTGATTTTTATGAATGGAAAGAACCTTTCAGAAACAATGAGTAGGTTTTCCCAATGATGCAAAAAAAAAATCCATAACATGCTACAATAATGTTAGCAGTAGGGGAGCATGTTTAGAATGATTGATGACATAAAGAATTTTGTTTTGGTTCATTTTTTGCCCCACTTTTCTTTTCTTTTTTTTTCTATCTTGTACACATGCATGTGGTCAGCGAGTGTTGTAAGAAAAAAGGGAAGACATTTGAGGAAGCCTGGCTACTTCCTAGAAAAGAAACACAGTACTGTTTGATTGTACAGTTATATGCATGTGTTTGTAGCTGTAAGATTTGTTAAAAACAAGGACAGTCATGCTTCAAAATTACAGTTCTTTTCTCATTTATTTATTATTGTATTTTTTGAGAGAAAATGGCTGATGTGCACTAGAAAATGACCTAGAGGTCAGTGAAGCCTGGGAGAGAAACAAACTCAGGTATCTCAAGTTTAATTCTTTTTTCCATTAATCAAAGTTTTATGGGTTTGGGAAAGTTGTGCTACAGAGCATGGGGAGGATACAAAACAAGCCAGATCAAGGGAATTCAAAGGATTTATTAAACGTGCAGACAGTAACGCAGACTGGTGTTTTAGCAAGATTGACTCAATTAATTAATTGTAGCATTGTGAAACTCTAAAATGCTCAAGGAACGTGCTCATGCCTGCAATGCAGCAATGTAGCGAAATACTTACAATCTTCCAACCACCGGGAGCTTTTGTCGGGTTTTTTTAACCTAATCCACAGCCTGACACAGATCCTACAGTAATGGAACACAGTTTCTGAGGGAAATGATATCTAAATATTGCTGCACTAGCCTGGTGGCTTAACGGAATACTGTGTTTCTGAAACTCAGGTTTGGAAGTGAATTCAGGTTGGGAAGCAGATTCATCCTCTCAGCTGTGGCCTGAGAAGTTTTTCAAAAAAAAAAATCCTTTGGGCCAGAATAAGCAAAGGCTGTAAGATTTCTGCCATAGGGTTTTTTCACGCACTGACTCAGTCAAAGGAAATCCTTGTCTTTGGCCACAAACATTATGAAGACAACACCACAGACAGATCAACATGGACGCTAGTTTGACATTCAACAACAGAGACTTCAGAAGTCTTATTTCTTCTAATGCACCTTAATTTGCAATGATGAAAATGTCAAGCTAGAATGTTTCTGTAAGTGGGGAATAAGGACTGGAGAGATGGCAGCAGTTAAGAGCACTGCATTACACTTTTCGAAGACTTGCATTTGAGTCCCATGACGCATGTCAGACAGACCTCAACCTCCTGTAACTCCAGCTCCAGAGGGATCCAACATCTCTGGCCCCTTCCAGCACCTGCACTCATATGCACATACACACACATATACATAAAAAATGATTTTTTTAAGTTTTTAAAATGAGGATAGTATCTAAGTGTGCATTTATAGCAATAAACACACTCATTAAGTGTAAAGACCATTGAAATAATAACTTTCCATAGTATATTCTCATAAAGTCCATGAAACAAACTACTAAACATCACTATTCAGGAGCCTAGAAGAAAATGATAAAAGTATAAAAATCAAAATGAAGGCATTACATAGGCTTGAACTGATAATCAATCTACACATGTATATTTGGATCCCATGCTTAAGATATTTAAAGAAAAAAAACAGGGTCTAGTGACTCTCATCTGATTTACTGAATAAATTTATAAGCATCATGATGATGACAGTTGGATAAAATCCTAAATGTTGTGAACAGTATCACAAATTTAAAGTCTTGGTATTTTTATGTTAGTATATTACAAAGCATAAACAGAGACACTTGGGGGAGTGGAGAGGTGGAGAATAAATTTAAAAGTTCTCAAATAGTGTCATTTTGGAGATACAGGAAGAGTTGTCTTAGCATCAACAAGTTTGAAGTGCACAATTCAGTCTGGATAAGTCTTTGCATCAAGTGTCTAGAATTCAAATTTATACCATATTTTCTTTATGCTCTGCTGGACATAGCCCCATGTTACCAAGTTGTATGTGACAATTCATCCTGCTGATAAAACTCACAAATGAGGACATAATCATTCTATATGTTTAATTTCTCCTTCAAAGAAATTTTTCCCAGTTGTGGTCCAAAAGATCCTCTCTTAAAAAGCCTAAGCCATACTTGTATTATCTGACATACACAACAAATAATAGACAAAGAATGACCATACTTGGAACAGGATATGGCTCTTTTGTTCCTGGTGGAAGGGAAACATGATAACTTGAAAATCTAGGATACCATCAGAAAGGAAGAGATGAGAGGTAAGGTAGGACAAAAATGATCAAGTCCTGGGGAGAAAAAAAAACCCTTATTGTAGAATAAAAGAATGTATCAATGACTAATATCCTTAAAAATAACTAAACTTACTTGCCATTTAAAATAGTCCCACATTTTAATGCTTATGCATTATACCAAGTTTATGTGATGGACAATGTGTATCTTTTAGCTCGGAAGATAACACTGTTTTTCTCTAGTTCTATATTTCTTCTCAGAATGAAGGCTTGTCGACACTTTTTAAAAAAAAAAAGGCTTCATAAAACTCTGTAGTGACCTTGATTTTCACATTTAGAGCCACCAGGACAGAAATGTGAAGTGGCACTCAATGCTTTGTTTCCTTTGTCACGTTTAAATGGAAATATTTATAGAAAGAGATAATGTGATCATATACCAACCAAATATATAAAACAATGTACCAAAACTCTACATTTCTGATACTGTTCATACTACATTCAGTAATTATCCAATTATCATTAGATTACAGGATAATTAAATATGCACAAGACAAGGTAATCTGAACACCAAGGTCACTTTGGAACAACATCAACTAGACATCTCAATATGTACATGTGTTTATTGTCATGTCAGTGCTGTTTGATTTCTTCATTTATATTGTTCATAGCACAAAAATTTAAACATTGAAGACAGTTGTGGAGAAAGCATGAAGTTACGTGTGTTTTCTTGAAGTTATGTTTATAATCATAGATTAGCGATGCCCACAGTCATCATCAAGAAGCTGCTGTGTACCATGGACAGAGGTTAATTCAGAGTCACTTAACTGGTCAAACCACAAAGAATAAATGACTGTGGGGTGCAAGGCCTTAAGTAGAACATCTGTATCCCCCATTTCAAGGGCCAGAGAAAATTGCAGAAGAAGAAGTAGAAAGAAGGTAAATATCCGGAGAAGAGAAACAAGCACCGTGAAGCACAGTGTTCTGGATGTGGTATGGCCAGCACACTCAGGAAGCCCCTGAATCTGTAGTTACAAGACATGGCCAACACTAGGCCAATCACCATTCATCATGGATCCAGAACATGCCAACAAGGCTTCACTCCTTCCTAAAAGACTATTGGCAGTTAATAATTTCTGGAAGAGGGGCTTTATT
Organism: Peromyscus nudipes; assembly: GCA_902168325.1. Lineage (NCBI taxonomy): Eukaryota > Metazoa > Chordata > Mammalia > Rodentia > Cricetidae > Peromyscus > Peromyscus nudipes. The sequence continues at coordinate 8,172 of CABHPH010149965.1, forward strand.
TTCTTTCAGGTAAATTTCCCAGCCTCCAGAACTCCCCGCCCAGGTTCACATAAGCAACCCCAATGAAAATCAATGGATTACATATACAGAAAAAGTCTTAAGAAGAAGAAAGCTTGAATTGGGTAGAGAAGGGGTATAAGAGAGTAATGGGGGTGAAATGGCTGAAAAGATGGTTGAAAAATGACTAGAATTCATATGTATATGAAACTGTCAAGGGAGGAAAAAGGAAAACAAATAGCATGAAGTAACAGAAACTGGACAAGTATACATACAAAATCTACTATTAGAGTCGCAAACTTTCTCTATTATGGGGAGATAAATTCTGCAAGATCTGCCTACATTAGCTAACTTTCTCACAGCTGTGAAAATATAGATCGTGTTGCCTGGTTCTCACGGCATTGATGAGAACACTAAATAGCATAGTATGTGTAAGAGCTGAGAGACACAGGTGTTGCAGAATAGCACCACCACTTCTGGTTGCAATCACCTCAGCAAAGCAAAACTTTCTCTACCAGTTTGCCTCAGTTTTCCCACTGTTGATGAAGTTGTGGAAAGCTGGAACAATAAACTAACTCTTTCAACTCTATTTTCCATGCTTAATAATGGGATCAAACTTCTCACAGAGAATCTTGTTGCGAGTACTTAAGTGGATGGACACTGGATCAATCGTAAAATTGCTTAAAATCTGGATCTATAATTGTTCAAGAGAGCATAAAAAAATCATTAACTCTCTTGAAGAATGAGACTGATAATATTGCCCATATGTTTGGCAATATGGATGGGAGTATTAAATGAAGGAAGGAGTATATTTAAGGACTTCAGTTGAACTTGGAACACTAAGCACTCCATAGAGGTAAAGTGTTGTTACTGTTGTCGCTGGAAGATACTAATATGAATAATTAAACACTAAAGAAACTAATATTAAAATGATATAAATGGAATTACAATTTATGTTTGTAATGGTGAATAACTGTTGTCAACCTGACTGAAGCAAGTGATATTGAATAGATCGATTAGGACAACAACCCTCCAGTGTATATGTGACATGATGTCATTTCCTGAGCCAATTACATCATAGGAGCTCTCACAAAATGAGTGCATTAATCATGTTATGTTGGATTCATAATCCTATGGTATCATTGGGAAGTAATGAAAAGTAGAAGGTGTGGCCTGGTTGTAGAAAGCAAATCATTGTAGGAGTGTCCTTATAACTACATCTTGCCCTGGTCTCTTCTTGAATACTGTTCTGCTTCCTGTCAGACAGGAGCTAAAGAATGACTTCCATCATGTATACCCATTGCTATAATGACCTTCTCAAATACATTATACCCAGTATCTCTGTACTGATTTCTCAGTACAGAGCTGAGAGCCAAGATAAATCCTTCCTGCCTCAAGCTGTCCCATCTGATTGTAAGAATGGTGAGAAAATAAACTAATTATTCTAGTAAAATGGAAAGTCAATCGTCTAACAACACAAGAGATGCAACATTGTATTTGCATTATCAATTTCATTATACAAGAGTTAATGCTAAGGTCACCTTATTACAAGAAAGTGATACAATGTGATAAACTTAAACCAAAAATAAAACACAGTTAAATGGTTAGGAGCAACATTGCTCTAACAAGAAAGGATAAACTCAAGTATAAAGTTCAAATTTTATATATAAAATGTATGGATATTATACATTTTAAATGTATAGATATTCTATATTGTGAATATTAATCTTCAGTCACATAAATAAGTGGTAGATATTTATACTGTTGTGTAGGTTGTCATTTCACTCTCTTCCGGTCCCTTTTTCTTCACCAAAGCCTCTTAATTTGACATAACTCCACTTGTCCACTTTAAAAAATATTATATTTCATTATATCAATATATGCAATCAATGCACATTCATGAAAGATAAACTAATTATAAGGAAATAATTTTGAAGAATTAGTCGAACTTACATGTCTCAAAAACTCTATGTGATCACTAAGTTATCCATTTCATGGAGTTAGTTGTGGGTTGAAACCCATCTTCTCTGACCACAGAATTGCTTTCCCTGACTGCTTCTAATTACGCACACTCAGCTTCTTGAAGATGTACCTGATTGTCCTAAGTACTTTTTTTTCTTTTTTTAATGCTTCCTTTGAAACAGGAATTGTGTGGGTTAAATAAAGACACAGAGTTGGATAATATAATTCTTCCATGGATGTTCTATAATAACAGAGCAACAACTCTCAAGGTCATAACAGTGACGTTTCTGTCCATGGTTACGTTGGTTTTCTAGGCATTAACTAGTTTTGTTGTACAGTCTCTAGATTCAAGTGATTCTGAATGTGTTCATGACTGTACACACAATAGCAACAATTCAATTTGTCTAATACTTTTAAAGAAAAATATTCCAGAAAGGTGTCTTTCCCATTGTTTTCTAGCTCTAAACCTCAAATTTCAATTGTGTATCAATCAATTACCAAACAAAAGTTGAAATATTTTATCTTCTAAATTGCTCATGTTAGGTAAAAAAATACTTTAGTCTAACAGGCTTATAGTTTTTAACACACAAGATAGATGATCTCATTCAAGCATGTTTATGTAGAGTATCTTTCCTACCTTTCCCAGCCTGTGGTAATGGAGACTAGCAATGAAAGAGATAACATGATACAGGGAGACATCATGGGGATAGGGATAAGCCAGGAGCTAGGGAAGTTCCCAGGAATCCACAAGGATGACCTCAGCTTAGACTACTAGCAGTAGTGGAGAGGGTGCCTAAACTAGCAATGTCAAAGAGAGTGAAGAGGGATTCTATGAGCAAGGGACATCAAGAACATGATGGGGAAACCTACAGAGGCAATCAAACCAAACTAGTGGGAACTCATGGACTAAACCAACTTTTAAAAGAGGATATCAGAGACTGGTAAAAAACCTAAAAAATATTAAATTCTGCTATATTGATTTCTAATCACTATCAAGCCATTTTGTTTAAAATTGATAATATCTATTATCTTTTTTGAATTCTTTCATGAATTATTCCAATTCAGTCAAATCTTAAGAACTATTTGCAGGATATATACAAACAGAATAGACATTGCCATTAACAAATGAGCAGTTACCCATTACAAATGAGGGTAAATCCAATGATGATTATTTAACATTTTGTTATATTTTTCAATGCTAAATGTTTTAAGTTATTTGAACTTACTGTAACAGAATTTAATTAATATTTATTCCCCAAAGAAGTTATTATTTTGGAATATTTAACAAAACATATGTATTTTCTATAATAAAAAGAAAAGAAAAGACAGGCAGTGGTAGCACACGCCTCTTTTCCCAGCACTTGGGAGGGAGAGGCAGGCAGATCTCTTTAATTTCAAAGCCAGCTTGGTCTATAGAGCAAGTCTAGGACAGGTTACAAAGCTGTACACAGAAACCCTGTCTCAAAAAAAACAAAAAAACAAAAAACAAAAACAAAACAAACAAACAAACAAAAAAGAAAAGAAAAATGGAATGAAAGTTAAGCATTCAAATAAATGCTCACTGATGTTTTCTTCAGAACTATTGTTTGCGGTTTTCAAAGTCTATGAAGAAGCTGTGATTGTGAAAGCTTAAGCTTGAATTTTGAATAATAATTTAGTACGTATCATATTCTACTGATAGAAAGAAAGGAGGAAAAAAAGAGTTATAACATGACCCTTGTCCCAAAACTATGAACCAAGACAAAAATTGTGTCTTGCCTATTTATATGTACATGATCAGCACCAAGAACAACAAATGACTTTAACAATGTTAATGCATCTTACGTGTTGAACACAGTAAGACAGATATGATAAGAAAACAAAGGAGAAAGATTTGAGTGAAAGAAGAATATAGAGAGAAGACAAAAAGGGAAAGAAAAGGAATGTTGAGATGAAAGATGGGGAAAAGGAATAAACAAAACTTACACAAAATATATGAGATATGATGGAACTATACACTACTTCTGGTAGAACTAGAGGCAAGGAAGAGCAGGTGAGCCCTGGGATCTATGAAAAAAAAAACATAGAATTTGAGTATTTGAGAACACTCCAAAATGTAAATGGATATTTGGCTGATTGAACTAAAGAAAAAGTATTTCAATGTGAAAAACACAAATGGAAACATGTTGGATATCTTTTGAGAAAATAATGTCTAAACAAAAAACTTAATTAACTTTGGTTAAGATGGGTAAATTACTTTAGATTGATGGTTGTCAACTTGTGGGTCTTGGCTACTTTTGGGGATCAAATGACCCTTTCACATGGATAGCTTATCAGATATCCTGCATATCAGATATTTACAATACTATTTATGACAGTAGCAAAATTGCCATTATGAAGTAGGAACAAAAATAATTTTATTGGGGGTGGCATCACCTAAACATGAGGAACTGTATTGAATGGTCACAGCAACGGGAAGGTTGAGAACCACTGCTCTAGGTCAGCTCCTAGACCAAGTACAACCTTAAAAGGTTTCATGAAAAGTTATCAAGAGATGGAAGCTATGATCCAGAAGCCCAGCCTAGAGTGGTGTAAGTGATACCTGCATTAATTAAAATCTGACATGCCAAGGAATATGAATAGGACAAACAAGCAAGTAGGTCTCCCCATGAAGTTTCCAGGAGAAACACAGCCCTGTCACCACCTTCTTCTTAAGGCGTATATTACACTAGAGACCGCCAGAACTTTAGAGAGTTAAGTTTGTGTTGTGTTAGTCAATTAAGGTTGTGTTTGTTCTCCATGGTAAAAGGAAATTGTGTGTGTGTGTGTGTGTGTGTGTGTGTGTGTGTGTATAAATGTGCATATATATGCATTTGTGCTCTACCTAAGTAAATACATTTACATATACACCAAACACATCAGTAGCAATGTTAGTTTCTTGTTGGGTTAATAAAAATCTTCTAATTTATTTTTATTTTTTATCTTGAAAATAAATCTTAATGAGAGAGAACAAGATGCCATTCTAAAACACTGTTGTATTCATTCAAGTACATGATAAATGCAGAAGCTAGGGAGGAAGAAGTTTTATCTAAATGTAAATTCACCTGTATGGTTTTTTTTGTTTGTTTGTTTGTTTTAAATTGTTTCATATTTTACTTTTTTTACTGTACAACCCTGGAATTGGCTTCAAATTCATTATATAGCATAGCTAGCCCCAAATACATGGCAATCTTGCTACCTACATATCTCATATACTGGATTCCCGATCTGACACTATAGCTGTTTTGTTTTGGAATTTGTTCTGTATTATTAAATTTCCCAAAGGATAAAAATCAGAGATGATAAATATGGGTTAGAAATAAAAGGAATAGGGAAAAGAAACACACAGGCATGCACATTCACTTGCACACTCATGCACACATGCTCACATAAAAACATAAACAGAGAGAGACATACTCACATATATACACACATACATGTGGAATACTATCTCTCTGTCTGTCTCTGTCTCTGTCTCTCTGTCTCTGTCTCTCTCTGTCTCTCTCTCTCACACACACACACGCACACACACACACACACACACACACACACACATCACATGTTGCCCAGGCTGAGAAAGACACTGTCAGATATAGGGATGAGAAGTTGAGATCAGAAGAGTCTTTCGCAAAGTGTCACGGGAAGAATGACCCCAAAACTGGATATGGAAGGTGCTGAGACACAGGAGAGAGCGTAAGGACAAACCTTATAAAATAAAAGCACCATGTATCTACAATTCATTTGTGGAAAGGGCGAGAGAACTTGCATGAGGTAAATATTGGTAAAGTTGCTGAAGGCTTGAATACATGAGCAAAAAGAAAACAAATAATATTTGAGAATGGAGATTAAAGCTGACAAAAAGAAAAGAATAATTAATTCAGTAAAGAAGAGAAAGCAAAAAAGAAAGATGAAAGAGGAAGCCTCTTCAACAAAAGTATTCTCTGTGAGAAAGTTTTGGCATCATTTGAAATCATTCACTCTTAACCAAGGTGGAAGTGAATAAGCTAATTCAATTCAAATTACTTAATTCACTTTAAAGGATTGAATTGATGAGGGATTGAGAGTGATTCAATTAAGATTCAATTTCATTAATAATTATGTAAGAATGCAACTAAAGCAAGAATATCTAAGAGTGCATTTTCTTAAATTTGAGATGCATGCATCACAAGACTTTGGATATATAATGCAAATATTTGAAATGGTATTTGGCAGAAGGCAGCTGTATCTGTAACAGCATTTCTCAAACACATAAACACAGATATTTAGGTGTCCAGGAGTCATAAGACATGTATCATGTCTTATTCAAAGTAACTTTCAAGAGCTATTCTTGGAATACACTAGCAGCTTGAAAATAAATGACACTTGGTAAGTTTTACCATGAAATTCTGATAAGTATTTAATTAGCATATGTCATGCTAGGTTCTATCACTATTTTTGACATGACATAGGCATCTAATGCATGCATAAATTGCAAAAATTACATAAAATATCAATGATTGGCCCCCAGAGAGGCAGTCAGCAACACAAACCAAAAAGAAACACAATCTGGATAAACAGAAAAGAAAGCTAGAAGCTAGAACTGATTGTGCCTCTTCCAGCACATCCCTATGATGAGTTCCTGCCCTCCACTCCCCAGTGCAGGTTCTCGTTTCTAACTATACCACAAAAAACACATCATTCCATTATTTCATTTCACGTTTTCTTAGATTGCCCATAGCCTAAAATACAATTTGAATTCATTATTGACAGTGATGCTAACATATCTATGATCTGTTCTTCACTTACCTTACCATATACATCACCAAGCTGTCTGTATTTTACCATATGTTATGTAGAAGTACAAATAACGAGCATTCGTTTTTGTGTCAAACCTTTTTTAATGATTCTTTTTGCCCTTCCTCTTATGCACAATGAAACACCAACTGTGTACCATCTGACACCCTTTCCATCCTCACCCTTTACCCTTTGAAGGAGTCATAGCAGCAGCTATTACTAAAATATACAGTTAGTAGTTATTTCTTATTTGTTTACCATTTTGTTCCATGTACTAAGACCTGATGAAGGTAGAGGCTTTGATCATTTTTACTTTTTGTTCTTTTGTGTTCTCCATAGCTAACCATTACAACTTTAAATGAATGAGTAAATAAAAATCTATACAAATTTAGAATTGGTAAAAAAAATATATATTGACATGGTAAATAAAGTTAACAATCATATATGATTATCTAATGGACCAAAACTTTTCACAAGTGGTCTTACAACTCTAAATAAATATGACTCCATCTTTCTACATAGCACAAATCCGTATTCAGAAGATAAACAAGATTCTAAGTTTAATTGAAGTGCATGCAGTCACTGTTATTTGACCAATTTTCATCAGTAAAGTGACAAATGCATATGGAACAAAGTAACATCTGATGGCTAATGGAAAATTGTCCTATAATATGCAGATCTTATGGGGAATTCAGTACAATGATATCGGTCCTCAAAAAAGCACACGTTTTTACATTTACTAACAAGAAAAAATAGGAAAATAAAAAAGACATTTGGGAGCCTAGAGGGTACAACAGAGAGGAATGTGGTGTACCAGTGACATGAAAGGATAACTGGAAAACACAAGAGCTCCAGTTAGAGAGGGGGAGGGGATTAAAAGCAGAATACAGCGAGTAAAATAACAGTTAAGATGACTGAAACATTCCTAAGGAATCATACTAGTAACTATCTACCTAAAATTACCTATATTATGTAAATCAGTGCATAACTATGTATAGAGAGAGTAAATGGAATTTTCCCATTTGGACTGACAAAACTTCCCCCAAGAGCCACAGACCATCTAACAAATACCTCAACTCCAGTTGTGAGAAGCCCTTTTTTAAGTTGTTGGTCAGAGTTGTCTAAGAGTTTCCCAAAACAATACAGGCTATTGCTGTTTCCCTTGGTCGCCCTCCTCCCCTCAGAGGTAGAAGGTAAGCCCCTATTACAGGAAATACCATGCACTTCCGACTCAGGGTCCAGAGGCCCCAGAGATGGATCTGACCTGAAAGCCTCATCACTGGGGACTAGCTTTCATGCTGCCAGAAGTTGTCATTTGAGCTTCCAAAGGATAGCAACAGTCCTGCTCAGCCATGATGCCTATGGAACGCACCAACAGACAGCCTGGCATGAAAACCTTAAAGCTGCACTACCGACAGGCATAAGGACAGTAACCAGCAGCTCTCTAATTGGATTTAAAACTTTCTCAAAAGAGAAAAATCAGCCTGGTGGTGGTGGAGCACGCCTTGAATCCCAGCACTCTGGAGGCAGAGGCAGGAGGATCTCTGTGAGTTCGAGGCCAGCCTGGTCTCCAAAGTGAGTTCCAGGAAAGGCACAAAGCTGCACAGAGAAACCCTGTCTCGAAAAAACAAAACAAAACAAAAGAGAGAGGGAGAGAGAGAGAGAGGGAGAGAGAGAGAGAGAGAGAGAGAGAGAGAGAGAGAGAGAAATCATCCCTGGCACTAGAAACCTAACCAACTACTTAGGGCCAGTAAGTCATAGATCTTGGAGGAGAACCTACCACCTCTACTTTACTAAACCAACACCATCGCTAAGTGCATTCTAAACATTTGTCCTTGTACTTACAGGTAAGTTTAGTGCTCAGATCTCATCAAGGAAACTTCTGTTTGGAAGAGATGGATACCTTTACAGAAAACAGCCACTCAAAATCCATAGTTGTGAAGCCTCATCCCAATTGACACAGTTACTATACAACTCCTGCAGTTATGTCGAGGAGGAGGATGGAAGATTGTAAAAGACAGAGGAAGAGGGAGTTGGATGGGATTTTCTCTTAGAAATGCCAGAAGCTACACCCATAAAGTCTTGCCAACATGGTTGTTTAAACATGATCTGAACAAGGGCTAGACGAATAGTCAGGCTAACATGGAAGGAGAAAGGCCTCGAACCCACACAAAGCACTCCAAGGAACTAAAGAATGCTGAAAGCAGAGTAGGAGAAATTGTCTTCCCCCAGGAAGAGCATACCAACTGTCTATCCAATACCAAACGGTCATCTTTGAAAACAAATACATGCAAGTAACATTATAAGTACTGAGCAGGCTGTATTTATATATCTAGAAATAGATATATTTATAGTGTGTGTGTGTAACAATGATGATAGAAAAAGAGGTTATGAATTTGAAAGAGAACAAAAGGTCAGTCACCCATTCTAGCACCTACAAGCTTCTGCCAGCTCTAAGTTGAGTGGACTGTATTTACAGAGGAACCACAAGTAAACTGCCAGAAGGGTGAGAGAACAGCCTCAGTCATAGGCAAGGATCACTGCTAGTGCTTCAACCCCAGCACCGTTCCCTTGGCTCTCACTTCCTTTCCTCTGAGCAGGCTTTTGCACTTTGTACACACAGACTAGGCAGAATCTTCCCCCTGTGATAATGGCAGCACATCACACATACTGATTCCATACCAAAAGGACAGCATCCTCTTGTTAAAATCATTCCTCACACTGCTCCTGTGTCCTGTTGTGCTCAGAATACATGAACATTAAAGTTCAAACAACAAAACCTCTGTTTAAATGTCTTTATGCACACACTCTCAGTCTATACATACTAAATGTTTACTTGAAAGGTAAACATTTCTGAAGTATTTACTATAAATGTTATTCTGTTAGACTTATTTAAAAGTCTTTTAACTAACAGATTACATTGATATTTGGGGAAACATGTAAAGAGTCACTATAGTCATAGTTTACACATTTGTGTTGAATAGTTAAAACTTGCCAAGAGTACTTCTTACACAGTCCTATTTTATACAAAAAAAGCAAAAGATAGAAACACAGTTTGCATGTTTGCTTCCCACTCGAAAGTATAGAAAGAAGTATGCTAATAATTATGTTATTTCCATCTGTGCTCTGAGTGAGTCTGTGTTTGGACATGCACATATCTCTAGAAGAAGAGACTGTTGCATAAGGACAGAAGTAACAGTCTAAGACTATGTAACTAGGAAAAGGAGAGATCAGAATTCCAATGGGACAAGTTTATCCTCAAAGTTTACACTCTTAACTTCTGTACTTTAAACAAGCCTCGGTGACTAAAACATGGACTCCCCAGTGTAGGTGTCTTAGGCGAGTGCTTAGAAATACATTGGAAATGCAGAATTTTGTAATAATTGCATTTTACATCTGTGAAATTCACTACAACCACTGAGTCTGAAATGCTAATATTCCATCACAAAATAAAAGTCCCCACACTGCATATATATGTATATCTATACTGCATATATATTGTCATTTTGTAATATATATATATGCTATGAGAGGTGATTCAGAAAAACAATAATCATTTTGACATGATATGAAATGATAAAATATTTATCTGACAAGGAGATAAGTGAAGAATGAAAGATGTCGGGCTGAGAGAAAGCGAAGCCTTATCTCCCGTTAAAGAAAGGCTCTTACTTTGCCATTGTGTACAGACATCTGATTCTTCCCAGATCCATATGTCAGCATCGATTTTGTGTGTTTGGAATGCGACCTATACCATATCTTCAACTTTAAAAAAAAATGTTAGAGGTTCAAACCTTAAATTTCTCCAGATTGCTCACTTGAAACAAAAGAGAGCAAGCTGCCGGTCTTACCCTTCCAAGAGAAGCCTTCCCTGGTGGCTTTAGTGGGGCTCGTTATGGCACCTGAAACTCCCTATACTGATGTCCACATCATGACATTATGCCATTTTGCATGTACCTTTCTGTTAAACAAAGGGTATTTGTCTTCCAGTAAGATCCTGATTCCAAAGGTAAGCCCCTGACTGAGGCCAAGCAGGTTGATGCTATTCCTCAGTCTAAACAGCACTTAGAAAAGAAATGTGATCTTAAAAATGACATTCAGGGTTCTTAGTGTTCTGAAACACAACTATCCTGAATAAGAATACTATTAAATTTCTCTCTCTCTCTCTCTCTCTCTCTCTCTCTCTCTCTCTCTCTCTTTCTCTCTTTCATTTTCCTAAAATTGTTGGTGTCTGAATTTCATTCATATTTCCTAGAAAATGCTGTTAATGGAAGGTCACCCTAGACTAAGTGAATCAACCAGAAGAGACAGAGTTTAAAAGGATAATTCTGGATGAGTCACAGTTTTTATGAAGCATATAAAAAAGAAAGCAAAACATAAATTTTCACTGGTCAATAATTTAAAGACCTTGACACTTCTGAGATATATTTCAAAGCTGGTCACTGGTGCATTCTCCATTGTAGACAATTCAGGATTCAGGGGGTTGTCCTTTGTTTGAAAGTTCACAAATGCCACTCTCTTCTCATGCACTCCAGCCCAGTGGCTCTTTACACTTGGCCACACTCAGACAGTATTTCAGTATTGGATGGGATTGTCTCTGTTCATTTCATTCTTTGCTGCAGGTTCACTCTGCGTTCCTCTATATGATACACACTCATTGAACTTCTTTTTAATATTAACTATTAGAGTCAGGTTTTTCCCTAATTTCTTCACTATTGTATAAATTTTCTTCAACCCAACAAACATGCATTTGATCAAAACTTCTGCTTTTCAATACGTAACTCTGTAACCATGAGAAGTTAACTAATCAATCTATGTCTCTACAACCACTGATTTTTCTGTTTGGTTTATTTTCTCCTAAATGTGAACCTGTTCTGCTGATTTTTATCTAAACTATCTTTTTTCTCCTTCCCAAATATTGTTGACTATAAAGTTATAAATGTTAAGTATTTATATAAGTTGTCATTCTAAATCTATTACTGGCAAATTAGAAATTCTAGAAAATTCAAAAACTTCATTTCAAAAAATTCTTAAACTATCAAGACTGTGAGTTTATGCATAAAAAGATAGATGGATACATAGTAGAGATAGATAGATGATAGAATGATGATAAATAGATAGATATATAGATACATAGCTAATAGATGATAGATGAAGCAAAGATAGATATAGATCGACGATAGAGATACAGATAATGATTGATAGATAGATGATAGATATAGATGGATGGATAGGGAACTCAAACAATGCCTCAAAGCATCACAGCCATGAATCTGTGAGCTAGTTTTTTTTTTTTACCAAACTGAGATTAAGATTTCTCAGTTTGCATGTGAAAATTATTGCATATACTCTATAGAATTCATGAGAAATCTAAATGACAGGCATTGTATAGAATGAGCACATGATATGTAGGTATATAAGAACATGCATATACAAATATCCATACAACAACGAATGAAAAATGAAGATAGATTTGAAAAGGAGTAAGGGGAGCTTTGTTAAAGGGTATGGAGGGAGGAGAAGGAATGGGAGAATCACAGAAATATATAATGATCTTGAAAACAAAAGAAAAAATTAAATGCCAACTTGTACGTGTCTGGAATGTTCTAACACTCAAAACTAGCTTTTCCTTGTGTATGTGGAGAGTCTAAATGTATTTATATATACATGTATATATGTGACTTTGTGTGGATGTAATAATATTATATATGTATATGTGTGTGTGTGTGTGTGTGTGTGTGTTGTGTGTCCTTGTCTGTGCTGGTGTGAGGGTGTGTATGCGCTTGTGTATGTTCACACTTTTGTACACATAGGGGTAAGAGGTTAATATCTAGGGTCTTCCTCCATCATGCCATTTTTTTGCTTTATTGAGACGGGTTCTTTCACTGAACCAGAAGCTTAGTGGTTGCTCTAGTATGGGTGGAGAGGAAACCCCAGGAATTCTCCTGTCTCTGCCTCTTCATGGCTGGGAATACAGGTGTGTGCTGTTGTGTCCAGATGATTTGGGTGCTGGCCACTGAACCCAGTCCTCACGCTTGCATAGCTAATATTTTACCATCTGTCACATATTTCCATCCCCTTCCACTTCTCTTTTTCACAATTTTTCTAGAGTTTATCTTGATTTCTCACACACATATTAGCACAGATATGGCACAAAATGCTTTATGTGCACTAAAACTCAAAAGAATTAGCATCTACGTCTGTCTTATGAGTTTACTTAAGTTTCTAAAGCACACTGGTGAATTTTAATAACTCAAGACAAAGCCAACAATAATATAACAACTAGTCCTAAGTGGCCAAAGAGATGAGGTTGTATTAAATATCCTAACACTAAGGGGAAAATAGTCAGTAAGTCAAAATAAATATTTCTGATCCTCAACTCTGAAGTCTTAAATATGGTATCCATAAAAATGCATAATTTTTTCATAAGAGTTATATTGCTATCCATAATGAGAATATTGGAAATTTGACTCCTTAAATACTTATTATTCCTACTGCACATTATCCACCATTTCTTTGCTATGAAGAGTGAAAAGTGACTTGGACCCTGCGTAGAGTGTAGCATGCGTCTGTGCCATGCATATCACACTTTAGTTCCTTGTTTTCCTCCTTCATTGGTTTAAATATTTTTGTCATGTTTGAATTACAGAAAGCAGCGCACTCCACATTGAATATTTAAAAATCTAAGCCCTCACCAATATGTTCCAAATACTGGAAATGCTGTGATTTGAACACCAGAACTTACTGGTCTATTTCATATTGTAAGGAAGTAACATAAAACATGTAGTTTCAAAGACTCTGAATGTCTACAAACAACTGTGTGGACCATACACATACTCCATTCCTTAGTAATTGTACATATACTAATTTTAAAAACCTTTTTTCAGGATCCAAACATATTTCTTCACCCTATTTTCTCTAAGTTCAACAACCTGCATATTTAAGCTACTTTTTCAACTAAGGTACCAAAAAAAAAATCCCAGGGAAGTTCAATATTCCCTTCAAGGCTATACACAATGACTTTATAACCAGCGTATGACATTATCATATTTCCCTATAATAAAATTAGGTAATAAAGCATTCACTTAAAATTTAGCTATGAGACAAAACTAATATTAATACTTAAAAAATGTGTATGAGCAGGGAGAGTAGGGACTGAAGGAAGGGAGGAAGGAAGACAAAAAAGGGGGAGGGAGGAAAGGAGGAAGTGGGAGTGTGATTGACAGGAGGTCAAGAGAAATGAAAGGATTGGACATCGAGTTTTTGACATTACGGGAAGCTGGTTGTGGTAACTCACAAACTTATGAACAGATGCTGTTATATTAATGCAAGCTTAGTATTCTAATAGGTTATGCACTTGCAATGGAAGTTTACTTGAATTTTCCACAACAGAGCCATTGGGGTGAGGAATGGAACCCTATACTCCAGGGGAAGAGTCCCACCCCTGTACCTGTGCCCCTCCCAATGGGAAATACCTAATGAAGCAAAGAGTGGCTGAGGGATTGTGGAGGAGGAAAATACATACCATAAAACAATTAAAAATTGTGGAGGCTGCCTATGACAAGAACAACCATAAAAAAACAGATACAAACCAGCTGGCTGTTAACAACTTCTGAGTTATAAAAATCTTAAACCTGCTGTAAAGCACTCAGTTCAATTTACATAACCACAGAGCAGACATTCCTTTTAGGTTCCTCTATTGGTTTTTTTTTGTTGTTGTTGTTATTGTTGTTTTTAACATGTTTTAAGGCAACATTAAGAAAAAAACTGTAGAAAGAAGAAATGTGTCATCTCACAAAGGATTCATTCCTGCCCTGAGACTGGACTTTGGAACTTTAATCTGAACATCTTCCCTGGATTGAATTTAGTAGACACTGGCTATCCGATTTTACGAAGTTGCTCTTCAGATGCTCTTGTTTCTCACAAGACTGATGTTCTCTGTGCGGGAATTACCCTGCATGCACTGGAGTCACTGATATTACATAATTCCATCTCCTTAGTTTTCTCCCAAGAACCAATATCCATGGTCTACAAGGAGAAAATAATATTTTGGTCAACCATGTCTGAACTAACTCTAATTTCCTGGAAACCTAATGATGCAGACAGCATAGAGCAAAACTAACCTAGCATGCTATAGGGAATTAAAAATAAACAAAATAAAATAAAATCAATCGTACATTGAGTGAAGTTTTGATGTATAAATGCTGGCAGCCAAAACTGCCCAAGGCACAAAATGAGCTTTGCTTTTTGATAATTTACTTGATTCACTATGTTGCTACATGCAGGGCATTTTATGCCTGACTTATATTTAATCCAGTCACCTGCTTAATATTTTAAGGACCATAATTATATACAAGGATTTAAATGTACAGCCTGTTGACCTTTCAGATCCGACATACAAAATGCATTTGTACATTTTGAATTTTTGCCATTTAATGATTTGTGGACAAGAATGTGAGTAGAAGTTATAACAAAATATAAAAGCATTCCATTTTCATTAGGAATAATGTAAGCAAATATATTGGAATTATGGGACAGAATCCAGGAATATGCAGCAACAGATTCCAGGCCTCACTCTGCCGCTTGCCAGTTAATTTTGCACTGCTATTTTTAGGTCTCATTTCCACACGTGTGACATAGGATTTCATAGAGTACATATCAGGTTGTTAGAGAATAATATGATGTAATACATAGGTGTTGAAATAAAAGTTAGGGAATTTTAAATGAATGTGTAAGTCTTATTCTTATGTATTACATTGTTTTAGCTAATATAGTTATTAACAACTTTTGGTCCTTTAACTTATGGTTATTTTAAAAACAAATCAGCATATTGAAAATATTTAAATCATTCTATTTCATATGAAAGAAATAGTAATTAATTAGATTTTAGTCATGGGTACATTATCAGTGACACCAAAATAGTCAAGTGTAATGTATAATACATAGGGACAAATTTAATACAATTTACAGTGAATTATGGATAAAATGGTAGGAAAAAGAGTATTAGACAGAATTTAAACAGCAAAAACCCAAAGATAAATATTAAATGTGTTTGTAAGTTTCCTAGTTATTTATTATAAAGCTTATTAGTTCTTAACATGATAGTTCTTATAAAACAAACAAATATACATATATGTCTGTATATGTTATTGAAACCTGTTAAATCCCTAAATATGACCCAAAATATTATAGCATTTTCCACAAAATAAAAATAATGTATAGACTCAATACAGATAATTTCGTGTATAAGTAGACAAAGAAATCCATCTTAAGATGTAATAAACTGCATACATTTCAGTTTCAAACAATCAGTTCATCAATTTCAATGCACCAATATTCTACCAAAAATAAATATAAACTAACTAGACTGGTTCTTCAAAGTAAACTTTGAAATGAAGAGTTTCAGGAGGAAATGTTCTCCTTGTAGTTAGATGTGTTTCTTATTTCATAGACACTGTTGGATCTTTTGTATCTTTCTGTTTGGTTTTCCTGTGTTTGTTTGATGGTCTGTCTATGTAATTCAGATTTGCGTTCAACTCTTAGTCCTCCTGCCTCTGGCTGTGATGAGATCATAGGTATAAGATATAAGGACTGGCTCCTAAGGAATCTTAGGATTAGCAGTTTTCATAATAATTGCAATCTTTTTCTTAAATATTAAAACTCCCTGTGCCACACATCTGGGTGAGTGCAGTCAAGACACCTTGTATGCATGAATTTACCAAAATCCACAGCTGTTCAATGGGTTGATATCTGGACCTCTCTCCACCCGCATGTCATTCCTGCGATTGACACTCATTTGTCCAGATCCGCCTTCCAGATGAACAAGGAATTAATCTATACCTCTGCTAAACAAGCAATAGATGTGGGCATGTTCTCCACCAGAGCACCAGATCTTCCTCTAAAAGTCCTCATTTCCTTGAACTAATCTTCATAAAATGGCCTCCAATTTTCATTATCTGATCTGAAAGAATTGTTTCCTACCAAATCTCTCAGGACATAAGAACCATGAAAGGACGTGATTCTGTGGAGATGCTCTAATCAGACCAGGCTGTTGTCAAAACAAGCAATGATCAGAGCTCATTAGCATCTGCACAGCTGGACCCAAAGGTGGATTTAAGTGAGCTGCCCTATTGGCAAAGCACACTGGGATCTTGTACCCAAATATAGAAGTCTTATTTAGTGGGCTCTCCAGGAACTGGTTCATACTTTTATTTTAATTGAGATCACTCTCAAAGGATATAAGGCTTCTGAGGAACATACATGTTTACTGGATAGTGGTTTAGGAGATAGGCTTGAAAGATAGTTTAAATGAGCTAATATGTGTAAAACAATTTAGTGGATTTAATAGCTTAGCCCCAATGAAATTCTAATAAATAGAATCAACTACTGGTACTCTAATGATCCAAACACTACATTAATCAGCTAGTGATGGCCTTGACACTTCTATCCAGTAACATTCTCTACCACATAAAATGTTTTCCAATACTCTATACAGAAATGGTCGTGCACACTTTGTTTATGCTCCTGTCATCCAGAAGAATTTCCAGGGAGATTGTACTGATATAAGCCAATTTAAATGTACCATTTTCTACCGCGATGGCTATGATAATTCATTTAACTTTAGCTGTTAGAAGACATCTGTGCTTTTGCACAGGTCTCTTGTCATACCAAACTGTGCCTTTAATTATGGGGTTTTGAGTGGCAATGTCATTCATCCTGCTAACTCATGATAAATATTTATAAAAAACTTAATCATGACTTCTAAAGTATATGCTTCACAGATGACTTGAAGTAATTATGAGTATATTTTCTTATATAGAACACATATTTGTTTCAGATTACTTGATGATAAATTTTTAACTTATTTAGAAATTAAGAGTGTGTGATTTTGTGGGCATATGTATTTACATGTACCTGTTTATTGAGGAAAACAACTATCAAAAGTGGATCTAGGAATTACGATCATGAAGAGCAGAGGCAAGAATTCAATGCAATTGCTCAGCTATTTTATTACTTTGTCATGCCAAGTAGACCTGAGTTTTTAATGGAACATAGTTTTTATTAGTATCTTTAACATTTTAAATGTAGTAA
>CABHPH010149966.1:0-29039 GCA_902168325.1 Peromyscus nudipes
ATTTCCACAGTCCTAAATCCCACCAGGAGTTAAACATACAATACAAACAGACAAGAATAATTATCTTGTTTATAACAAAATAAAAATCCTCAAAAATTAAAGTACCATTATATTTTTCAGCACACAGTTTTACCTACAGTGAGATGCAAGAGGACAGTGTAAAGGAAACAGTCAGCTAATACACAGAGCCCCATGTCACTGTCCTGATTTTAGATGATGTAACGCTACACTGATCACCATTCCAGATGGTCTTATTCCTTCACTGTGTGAACCTACTTTTACAGAAACCAACAGCCCACACCCTCTAGCTAATAGACTAAAGAGGAAACCCGAGTCACTTTAGAATTAATTAAATTAATTCATAACTATGTTCAGCTCTACTGACTGCACAGTTTCAATGCTTGTGTCTACAACATTATCGCTGCAGTTATATTTTCTGCTTATTCTGAGGGATGAGGGAGATTAAAACATATAAGTCAGGGTATATTATTAAAGAAAATAAAGCTCTCGCTATAAAGAAAAGCTTGCATAGCATTTTATACCTAAACTTTTACAAGAAGACACATCACAGTTTTATTTTGCTTAGAGATGAAGAGGAAGCAAGAAGAGTGTGACATTTATTTCATGAGTCCCTAAAGTGATAGATGGTTGTAAAGGAACATAGAATGAAATGCCTGAATGTGGCTTTGTAAAGAACTCCCCAAGGGTAAATTTCTTTAGACAATGTATGTGGTCTATAGCCCTTCTACACCTAAGGGATGACAAGAATTAGAGTAAATTATGCATCTTTTATGAAAATGGACTTGCTTCAAAAAAATATCTAGCATCAATAATGGACATCCCTCTCTTTCCTATACCCTCTGCTTTTGGCCCTCCTCTGCCATGACTAGGGAAACCTTGCTTTCTCTGGCTTATTCATTTTCACTGGTAGTCTTTTTGCATAAGATTAATTATCACCCTATGAGTACAAAATTAGAGGGATATCCACAATCTAAAAGGAACAAATGGAATTTAGAATGTGGAAGAGGACCAAAGTTAATTCAAAATGGAAACACAGTATTGCTTTTTAACAATACGCATTGTTTTGGCCAGGCTTGGTGTCTTCACAGAACCATTGGTAATGAATGTCAATATGGATTTTAATATATAGAAATACACGGGGATATTTTGTGCAACCAAGATTTGTGTCCATAATTTTCTTTGAAATACCAAGCAGAGGGAGAAAACAAAGGTGGCATATACAACTTAATCACAAAACATATGTATGCAAGATGATTGGAAGACAAGAATTTGAGAGGGGATATAGGTATTAATTCAAGCTATTTCAACATGATACTAGCAAAGTCAGCAGACACAGTGTAAGAGAATCATTGATTTTTTTTCTAAGTGATATTAGTACTCTTTAAATAAACACATTACTGTAATATATTCCAAACACTGTTCTTTGTTGGTCTAAACACCATGTTGATATAGCCTTAGTGAATCTACCCAAATAATTTTCATTATCAAAAATAATTCCATTCAATATAATTCTTCCCATTATTTTTATTAGCCTCTTCTAAAAAAATTATTCTAGAATATAACTCTGTTGGATATGATTCAACCTGACATGTGATTTGAATAGTGACAGTTTTGAGGGGAATTTTCTTGCTAGAACTGATCATATTGGTCCCTGAAGATGACTAGAATCAGACTCAGGTTTCCAACTCTGTTATCACATAAGGCCAGGGAAGCATGAAGAGTGATTTTGAAGTTCACAGTCAGAAAGCCAACCCTGGGGTTTTAAGGACATTTCAAATCTCTCACTTTCTTTGATTTGGTCAAGTAGGCCTAACTTATCTCATGGGAACTGGCTTCCTTGTGATGTTCTATTTCTTGTACTGGGTCAAATTGGAATAACTACCTCTATTATTATATTATGGATTTTTCAAACAGCGTTTCTTCCAGGCCAGGAGGTATAGAAAACATAGAAATAACTAGGCCATTCTTTCTTTACTCAAACTATTCCTCTTACCCTGATGAGCCCATCTGAATCTATCCTTTCATATGACTATCAGCTCTACAGCTTCAACAGCAAAGTGGTTAATATGCATCTTAAGTATGAATCACTCATTCTTCTGCCTTGGCATTGGGTCCTCATTGTACAACCCAGTACAGTACTTCAGCAACATTTTTTTTTTAATTTTAAAAAGCAAAGAGTTACAAAACTGTTTGTAATTAACTTGAAATAGAAAAGATAGCACTTTTTTTTAAATCCCATTATATAGTACACCGTATAAATTACAGAGTATTCAAATGCACAAATGCATCTGGGTAACATTTATCAAATGTAATTTGCGTGTCTTTATGTGCACACACATGTGTGTTCTTGAGAGTTTGGTTGTCCACCTTTCTCACGTTGGACCTCTGGCTGTTACGTATGGCAATGCTCCAGATCTGGCACACTGCTGTTGCAGTATCGCATGTTGTTGGGGATGTGGCAGTCTGTGTAATTAATGCCCCCATTTGGGGTATAAATGGGCTGCAGTCTGAAATCTCCTTTAAGGAGCTGGTCGTTATTTAAGGAGACAATCTGAAAACTGGTTTCCGTCATCTCCAGGATGGAGTTGTCTTTTTTGGTGCCTGCCTCGCAATAGTCATCTTTCCGTCGGCCCCGGTTGTATTTCCACTTCTGGGAGGTGTAGCGTCCCTTTTTGTGCATGTGCCAGCAAAACACGCTGAGCAAAACCACGAGCACAAAAATCACTGCACCCCCGATGAGGCCCGCCAGCAGAAAAGGGGAGCCCATGCTGTGGGAAGTTGTCTGCTCATGGCTAGAAGCCGTGTTGCTGCCGTTGTTCAAGTAAGAGGCATGCGTAGTAGCCTCCGAACAGATGGTATCTTCCACAGTGCGGTAGTTGAACGCATCCAGCGGCACTAAACAAATCCGATAGGTGGATCTGGGCTCTAAGTTAACCAAACTCAGGTGTTGCTTCTCACCACTGACAATTCGTTCCTGAACAATGCCCCCTACAAGGCTGTGGCCCATTTTCACCCATGTCAGTTTGTATGCCATCACAGTAAAGAGAGACAGCCAGCCGACTTGAATTGAAGTATCGTTAACAAAGTGAATGGAAAGCTGGATCCTTTCAGAAATAGGTGGGGTCACTCTTTCTCTGCCATCCCAGTCAGGCATGGTGGGAAGTTTCGATGGGGTAGGAGCTGGAGGCACAGAGCCTCTGCTGGGACTTGGGACAGAGAGAGTAGGAGACGGGGTTGTTGGAGCAACTGTACTTGGAGCTGGAGTGAAGATAGGTAGGCCAGGAGTTGTGGTGGGACAAGACAAAAGATTCATATTCAGCTCCCTGACAGCCATCCCCCGGACTTGCTCAGGACCTTGGCACATGAAACCACGCACATTAAGAGAAGAAGGGATATATTTGAGCCATTCTGTGACCCATTTAATACTGCAGTCACAAAACCAAGGGTTATTCCGAGCAGTGAGCTGTTTCAGGTTGGAGAGGTGATCAAAGACCCCTTGAGTCAACATTCGTAGCTGATTGTTAGATATATCTAGCCGTTCCAGCTTACGGAGGTTTGAGAAGGCTGTCAATGGGATGTGGTTGATCTGGTTATCTTGCAAGTAGAGCCGAATCAGATGCGTACCTGGGAGGTCAGGAGGTGGGTGGGAGAGCGAGTTCCGGACTATGGAAAATTCCTTGAGCTTGGTGAGATGGCTGAAGGTGCCCTCAGCAATGCCCTTGTTGGTCAGGAGATTCCCATCCACAATCAGACGCTCCAAGCTTGTGAGGTTCTGAAAGGCCATGTCTGATATGACGGCAATTCGGTTCTCATCTACTCTCAGCTCTTGCAAGTCTACAGGAAGCCCAACAGGCACGCTGCTCAGGTGATTCTTTGATAAAAACAACAGTTTGAGGCTAATGGCCTCTCTGAAAGCTCCGTCCTCTACGCCCACTGTAGATATGGAGTTGTCGTCTAGGTGGAGTTCTTCCAGCTTCAGAAGCTGGGCGAGAGCAGCCCGCGAGATGGTCTGAATGTTGTTTTCCTGCAAGTGGAGGACTCTGACGTTCTTGGGAAGGTTCATGGGGAATTCATCCAGTTGGTTGCCATAAAGGTAGACCGTGTGCACTGACTGTACATTGTGCAGCTCTGCAGGAAATCCAGCATTATTAATTTGGTTGTTGTGGAGGTAGAGTACGGTTACGCCCTCCGGGATCCCAAGAGGCACTGAGGTCAAGCTTCGCTCATTACAGTAGACAAAGTTCCTGTCACAGCGGCATACACTAGGGCAGGCCAGGAGATTTGACACTTGTGTGTAGAGCCCCAGGGAAATCATAAGCCAAAATTTTAGAAAAAAAGCCCTGTGGCTGGGCCACTTTGTAGTCTGCAGGCCCATTGCTGAAGGACAGAAATAAAATACAATGTGATGAAGGGAGAAAATCAAAATCCAAAGCAACAACAAAATAACAGTGAAAACAGAAAACAAAAGCAAAATGACTGGATCAGGTTCTGTCAAAGTCTAGAACTTCTGTTGAGAGGAAATGACCTGGGGGCAGATGGTAAAACAATCCTTCTGATGTGTTTAGTCTGATCTGCCTAGGTTGCCCTCACGCAGTGGTCCTCCATGTGCAAAACAACTCAACAGGGAGAATTTGCCACGTGAGCAAAGAGTGACGCCACGTGATAAGTACTGTCAACAGAAGTCCAGCCAGGCAGGCAAATCTTGCTTCTTCTACAGTAAGTCGGGCCAGTGTAGAGCTGCCTAGGAATTCCTTGGTTAAACAGAGTCTGCAACCTGTTGTAGAAGAGAAGACAGGAGTCAGTTCGGGGTAATACTAGGAAAAATAGTGCTACAGCTATCTCCTGGAGCAAAACTGTGACGGGAGCTCAGTCTCGGGATCCAGGTTGGTGGCATTTCAAAACGACAATCGTTTGGTTCCAAAGATGTCTAAGAAATAAACGACTGCAGTATGAGTCATTTCTTTAAAATGAGACGGGACTATTACATTTATTATCAAAAATCTTTACACATCAATCAGTACTTTTTCTTAAATATCTATTTTGCATATCCTTAGGCGAGTGCTACTGACACACCCTGTGGGATTCTTGGTGTCTGTTCAATGAAGATTGGTTGAAAGCTCTGCTATTTTAAGGTGGAAATGGGGGAATTTAAGAGCTATGACACGAAGTCCTACAGAATTATCAACTGTAAAAATGCAAAATGGGAATTCAGCCATTTGAAAACACAACCTTATTAAGAAATTCTCCTCAAATGTGCTGCATTCCTAAACATAGGTACCATGTAATATTTTAGATATGTAAAAAAACTGGAAATCTGTAAGTTTCTATCTCCTGCAAAAAGTATTTTTAAATTCTGGTAAAAAAAAATCTTATTTTTGCTTAATGGGGAATCTAGAGAATGCATTATAAAGGACAAGGGGGCAAGGTAATAAGAGAATAAGGGTATCCCAAGGCAAGTATTTACTTACTTCCTCTTTTCTGCTGTGAACGAACACACACACACACACACACACACACACATACACACACCCCAAAAGTGGAATAAGTATCTAGCGTTGTGCTAGTTAACAGTACATCATGACTACACCCAGCATCATTAAAAATACCACACATATTTTTCCTGTGATAGCAGGATGAAACATAACTCAAGTATGAAGGCAAAGATTTATCTTTTATACCTGTCACCCCTTTTTCTTCCTGTAGAATACCTTAAACTCATTACCAAGGAGACTGACCAAGCAACAATATAGAACATATTTCTACTTATCCCCTCCATTGGGACCTCTAGGTTTAACTGACATAGGCCATTGCGATTGCCCTAAATGTCAACCTGAAACTGAGAACAAATTTTGTTTCAACAGGACCAATTTCCAGTGTGAGAGCACTTTCTTGCCATTATAGGATGACTTTTAGCGAGTTTTGAAAAGACAGAAGCCACAATAGAGGCAGCCAAGGCAACCAAGGATAGCACTCACGCCTTCTTGCTCCACAAAGTGTTCCATCTGCTTTTTAGATGAAGAGGGAAGGAAGTTAATTGAAAGGTGCCAGATTTGATTTCCCTACAAAATGAGCTAACATGACAGGACATGGCGGGCTGCAAGTTCCTCACTTCTCACCAATAGGGATTAGAACAACTTGTATCCATAGCAGAGAAGCTATGCTTTAAACTGTTTCTCTAGCTATCTTTAGACTTACAATTTGAAAATAAAAAAGGAGTACTGTAAATGTTATCTAAGTGCCAAAGACAGTATACATTTGTTCTGTAATTTAAAGGCTAAAAAAAAATGAAAAAAACCTTGGAAACACTATATACATACATACATGCAAATATACATATATATCTTGGTGCCATACTTAGCTTGATTTGCAAACGGTCTTAAAGTTTTCTAACACCTTGTTACTCAAGTGTGGTGTTTATCTCTGCAGCATGAGCCTAACATGAGTTGCTGGTAGGAACACAGAATCTTAGGACACGGATATGCATGTGAGCAAAAGCCTTAAGAGAAAAATGTAACAAGAAGCCTTACTTATCTTTCCATTAACCTAAGTTTCATTTAACCGAAGTTAATGCATAGCTTTAATCTGAATTCATGTTTTCTTCCATGCTCCTGACCCAGAAAAAAATGCATACATATATATCATTTGCTGAAAGCAACAAATACAGAAGTTGAAAGCAATCTTCTAAAATGAATAACTATCACAAATGCTGAATATATTATTTATGTATATTGGTTGATAAATAATGATATTTATAGCACTGTTTGTTGTCTGAGTCAGTTGAGATCAGTGGCATCTAGTGACTCAATCTCCTGTAAAACTCTGTTAAAGATATTTTGTAAAGTATCTCATTCCTTTCATACATGATGCTTTCTGTGCTGTTTAATAAAGACAGAGCAAAGCCCTTTATTTGGAACAGACACACATAGTCACATAGTCACACAGCACATAGACACATAAAGACAGACACAGACACAGACACAGGGACAGATTCACAAGACAGCCCTCAGGCAGGCACAGATTTCAATTCATAAGATAGTTAGATAGATAGATAGATAGATAGATAGATAGATAGATAGATAGATAGATAGATAGATAGATAGGCAGGCAGGCAGGCAGGCAGAAGACATAGGCAGGGAGCATGAAGTAAAACATTCAAATCTGGACTCACTCTTGATTAACCTACTCAGAGGGGAAGTACTTTCATTTCCTTCCTTAACGCAAGACCCATGCATTATTAGTAACTCCGAGTTTATTACTAATGTGCTTAATTCACACATGAGGGGCCATGTGATTTTTGGCCTAGTGGGATTTAAAAGTTTAGTGAGGGGAAAAATATGTAAGCAGGGAATTAGCAAACTGTATCAAGAGCTGTGAGGTTACAACACCCAGAAATCTGGCACTATATAATGGTCTTTAAAACCTAATCCATGGCATACCAGAAAACAAGGGGAACAAACAAAAACATGCTAGAGCAGCCGGCGGTGGCGCACGCCTTTAATCCCAACACTTGGGAGGCAGAGCCAGGCGGATCTCTGTGAGTTCGAGGCCAGCATGGTCTACAGATCAAGATCCAGGACAGGCACCAAAGCTACACAGAGAAATGTTGTCTTGAAAAACAAAACAACAACAACAGAAAAAAAATGCTAGAGATAGTATGGATCTGAAACACAGAAGGCCCAAAGCAAGAGTCCATCTAGAGTTTGTGTTATGAATACAGACTGCCTGAAACTTGAATTAAGACAGGAAACCCAGCTCAACCCAGAGGACTGTAATTTCTACTGCAGAACACATTCTGCAATCCTTTATTGTCCTTTTAGAATATAATAAACATTTCAAAATCAATCTAGAGTCCATTTACAAGTGTTTAAAAGTCGATAATAAATATGTTTTATAAGATAAATTCAAAATATAGACAGCAAACATTTTTTTTCATTTTTTCCTTACTCATATGAATCCTATGTGGAATGTGACCCTCCCCAACCCTGGAAGCCAGATTACAAAAAAAAAAAAATGGCTACATAGAACTTTCTGGGTAAAAACAGAAAGCTGCACTGACAGTGGATAGTGGAAGGCCAGAAGCTACAATGTGCAAATGCTGTTTGGAGCCAATGAGAACATGGTCCATCCAATCTCCGCAAGGCCACAACGACAACAGTCGTTATTCTAGGCTACTGTGAGTTCATTTAACTCTTTTCATGGGAACTAAGACTCAAAGCACATAAATCATGCAAGAGCTTTCTGCACGTTTCTACCATAGTTCAGCCTAAGAGGTGGGCCTTTTTAATTAATTCCAGAAGGCTGAATTCCAGGAGCGCTTAATAAACTCAGACTATAAAAATCACAGAACAGAAAATAAGATTCGTCAATAAGCACCGCCAATTGCATCACATGATGACACCAGGATAAACCTAATGAAATCTTCATGGCTCCAGAGCTAGCTACCCTGGCTGGACTGTGAGAAGACAGCACTGAGTGTGATGGGATACCCATAAGAAAGTCTGGGGATGCAAGCAGGTGGGAGTGCTTACCCACATGCACAGAGGCCTGGCTTCCATACCCATCACCACATAAACTGACATGCTGATGATACACACCTATGATTCTAGTAACCAGTTCAGAAGTTCAAGGTCTTCCTTGGATACACAATAAGTTCAAGGCCAACCTACGACACACAAAACACTTGGGGAGAGAGAGAGAGAGAGAGAGATTTGTATAGGGAAAAGTTTTTCAGGATTGAGTTCCGCTCAGACCATTTTTGGAGGGTAGCAAATCTGACATTGAAATTGGACACTTACAGGTGTTGTGTCCACACAGGCAGCTAGCCTGTAAATGAGTTCCTTGCAATCTGGACTCACCAAAGCAGTTTAGAGATTTTGAACACAGCTCTTATTCCTGAGCACAAGTTATAAGTATTGTGATGTAAGGATGGACATGTCTTGTGAAATGACCCAGATGTAGAGTTAGAAGGGGAATTTGAAAGAACAGAGCACCCTCTCTCCCATCTTGAAAATCGTTTTTTTTTTCCCCTCTTACAGTACATCATCAGGTGAATACTCTTCTTTTCTGAAGCAGAAAGGGGCATGAAAGGATGCCAGGGAGAAGAGAAAGATGAAGTGAAAAAAGATAGTTTAAGCAGTGAGTCTTTACCTGGCTCCAGTAAGTCTAGAGCTGGAAACATTAAAAGTAAAAATAAAATCTATTCTAGCCAAGCATTGACTCTAGGGGGCTTAAAAGGTTTTTCTCACATGGTTTCCAATTAGCTCTAATGGTAGGAATAAACCACTGCAGAGTCAGAAACAACAACAACAAAAAAAATCTGAATATACATTCACTACTACCACCTTTCTGGCTCATTTTACTGGGAGTTCCAAGTGACTGCCTTGTCATTCCCGCAATATCAGGGGCTGCCAGAAACAGACCATGTTCCACCTTAAGCACCCTCCAAGTTAGTTTGAGCCAGCAGTTATCAGGACCAATTGTCTTGATGGGGGCCCCTGAAACAATTCCTGATGACTACTGTGAGAACTGTTGATTAGTAGTCATGCAAAGCAAATTGCAGAAGGAGGAAATGAAAGAAGGAATGGAATACAAAAGGGCATGGTGCATCATGCACCTTATACCTATAATAAACATTATAGTTCATTTTTTTAAGGTGGCAAGGCATGTATAGTGTGTTGATGTTTCTCGAGTAACTAAGTGATAGTCTACCCAGATACTCGCATCAAGAACTGCTTTCACGGCATCTAAACAATACGTCCTTCTCTCTTCTGCAACCATCATGTAGGAGTTGATTTGGCATTCTGAAAGATCAGTGGGTTTGGAGTCAATCCAAATTGGGTTTGATCTCAGGTCATCCACTCACTAAATAAGAGCAGGGTGATGGTGCCAGGTTTCACTTTGGATCGGCTGTGTTTACAGAACATTGGGAAGATTAGATATAGAGAGGATAACCTGGGAACAGTAGCAACTAAGCACAAAGCATACTGGTTTTAAGAGAGGTAGAGCACAAGAGTGTACTGAGCAAGAGGTGGGCTTTGAGGACATATAAACTCAAACAGCATTTCTACTTATTCTCTGTGTTAACTTGAATAGTTTGCTTCACCTCAAATAACCCAAATAATCCAGGTAAAGATGAAGGAAAGATTTCCATCATCTTTTATCATCAACACGATGATAAGAAAACAATGTTCACTATGTTGATCCTCCCTACCATCAGTTTAGACAGCAATACTTCTTGCACCTCAGAGCATCTGTTTCTCATTTGATAGAGGTACTTCTCTCAAACCCAGACAATTTCACTTTCCTTCTTCCATTCACTGATTACAGATTTTTCCCTTTGATGTTACGTACGTACCTCTACCCAGTCACTATGGCTGTAAATGTATGGGCACATGTAATGGCTGAACAGTGAATAGAAGACATGGCTGGAATCTACGAGTCCAGACATGAGCTGCAGGACCTTGTTCCTCCATGCAGTCTCCTTGTAGGCAGAACCTGGTCAGCTTTTGATCTTGGCTATTTCTCCAGAACACACACCTGCATGTGGCAAGCATTTATAAACTCTTTATAAAATATATGAATAAATCAAAGAGTGACCTTCAAATATTGCTCTGTTTGAAGAGGCAATCTGTAAAGGTCTTCAAGGTCTTCAATATGAGGTTCCATAAGGAATCACAAAGATAATATTTCAAAATGGCCTTTAAAAGTTTTAGCTACACCAACCTATGTAGAACTACATGAAAGATGAATGAATAGTCCCAAACAAGGTGACCAGAGAAAGAGGCACAGAACATGCAACCTGAAAGAATTGCAAATTCCTGTAGCACTGTACTCGCTTTACAAAATAACACTAAATTCTTTGGTCTTATTAACCTAGAAATAGGGTCAGTGTAAGCATTATTGGAAACTAGGTTTCAAGGGGTCATGTCAATACCTAATGCTTCAGTTCAATGAGACCGTGAGCTAAAATCGGGAAACTGTTGTGGTACTATAAAACGTATGTCTTTCTGCTCACGGAATATCAATAGCTTCTAAATGCTTAGAGAAATTCATTGAGACTGTTCAAGTGAACTTTAATTGCATAGCATTTTATCACTGTACATAGTATCAATAAAAAATAGGCCAGTATCTTTGAGAGCTATAAAAAAAAGGCCAGTGGGAAAAAATAAACTGAATCCAAAAATATAAACATGGCCTACTTCTCCACCAAAATATTTCACCACACATAATATACATATCAGAACAGAAAATCTTATGTCTCCTTCACAAGGAGAATGTAGATTTCAGTGGGCAATACTGATTATGCACATGAAATGAAATAACACACTGTGTTTTTCCAGGTGAGTTATCTGGTTTTGAGTCTAAAAAATGAAAAATTCATCACATAAGTGCATTTTTGTATCCTAGTCATGGCTCTGAATGGAAATGGTGTAAGATTCCTTTCTGAATAAGTAGTTTTTACAATGGACATTCTCATCCTCAGGAAACCTGTCATATTTAGGTGTTAAGGCTACATTCTGCAGGATATTTCTGGATTTGGAAAATGAGAAGTGGAAGAAAGGTGATTTGTTCTTATCCTGTCCCTCTCTCATTCTCTCAAGGATATTCTATCCCCCAAACATGATGGGATGCAGGATAAGAACAAATCATTCCCAATGCATAAAATAAAACCACAGATAAGCACAATCAGCATCACACCCAGAGTGGTTGTGGGATGCACAGAAGAAATTACTCAAAGGAAAACATATTTTAAAAACACATAATAGATTATAGAAGCCTAGATATACAGGGGGAGGGGGAGGAAAGGAGTGGAACAGACAGATATTGGTGATTGTTTGAGAAATCACGTAGATATGTAAACACACAAGCAGATCCTAGTCTAGGTTATACACATATACAGTCAGAACACTGCACTTGTACTTTATCCCAAATGCAAAAAGATTATGCACTCTGCACTCATATGTATACACTGACAATTGGTTTAAGCTATTTAATTCCAGAGAAGAGGAGAGGAGGGGGAGGAAAAGGGAAGGGAGGGGAGAGGATGGTGGAGGGGAGGGAAAAGGAGGAGAGAGGAGGGGAGTAAAAGAGAAGAGACCATATATGAACCCCCAAAGAAAGAAAGTATACCCTTACTTCTCAGCTTAAAACTCAGGCTGCATTTTGATTTGGTACATGTCTCCAGCCTATGTGAATAAAATTACCATACCACCATAGAGGTAACATCAGTGAAAGGTACCCAAATCTCTCTCTCTCTCTCTCTCTCTCTCTCTCTCTCTCTCTCTCTCTCTCTCTCTCACACACACACACACACACACACACACACACGTACATACACGTACACAATTCACATGAAAGATAGACAGTTAAGCTTCATTTTTTGATCTTTGTTTTAGCCAGTTAATCCTTGGGTAGAACACCAGCAGTCTTCACTGCTAAATGCAAATGAAGCAAAAATGTCAGAGAACAGTGAAAAGTGAGCAATAATAAAACAAATTAGAAACAGAGATGGTTATGAAGCCATCACTACATATTTGCACGAGACTGGGCTACTCATGCCTTCTTTAGCTTGGCTGAAATGTAGGCCCTGGTTGTGAGGAGTATTGGCAGAAGTCCACAAAATGAAGATCCTTTAATAAACTAACTTGGGAACATGACTTCACCATTCTGCACCTCTTATTGCTCATGTAACATACAGGAACTATCAATCTTTTCCAATCACCTAAATTTCAGAAAACAAATTTTCAGCATGCTGGTCGTGTTTCTCTTTAGCTTTCAACAACAAAAGCAACTGAAGCCCCAACAGTAGGTCCCTCATGTGGTAGAACTGCATCTGCTGATGCATTCAATTTCACTCCCTGTATTCCACCTATGGAAGCTTTTTGATAAAGAGCTGTGGGAAAATGAGTTGAGATATGGCCACGATGGATGACATTTTAGAGAATGGAACTCCACTGTGAATTTAAAGAGAATGGCATCCACGAGCAAATCTTTACCAAAAAAAAAAAAAAAAAAACATGACAAAGCAGGAATCAAGGAGAAGGACACATGTGTCAGAAGGATCGATGAGCAGATGATCCAGTACTGTCATTTACCAATAACAGACTCACTGTTTATGCCAGCTCCCCAGTATTCACATTTAGTCATTACTACCCAACCAAGTTAGATTACAATGCTCCCTTTCCAGGTCTTCCACATTCAAAAATTTGTTAATATAAAACAATTAATTTATATTAGAATGTTACTTCCTCTGCAAGTGCACATTTCTGGCAGACAGTTTAAATAAAGAATCAAGTGAGATAATTTAGATATTTGAGTGTGTGTGTGCATATGTGTTATGATCATGGTTGTGGGTAGAGTGATGTGTGAATGGTACATATATGAAAAAGTTAGAAGACAACCTTGAATGTCACTTCAGGTGCCTTCCACATTTTTGTTTGAGACAGGATGGCTCATTGAGCTGGAACTTTGCCAATTAGGCTAGGATGACTGGCCAGTGAATGTGGAACATTATTCTGTCCCCACCTCCCATCTTGCCATCACTGGGGTTATAGGCACATGACACTATGCCCAGATTTTTGTATAAATTCTCATGATCCAAACTCCACATTTGTGAAGTCAGTGCTTTACTGGCTGAGTCGAGTTCCTAAGCCTAGATCTTTGCTTAAGGCTAGTGTTTCTATTCTTTCATCCACTGTTTAATGGCTCCTGTACAGTACAAAGCAATAGTGATAACATTTCCACAATCAGCACAGTCATATGAATAGGAAGAAAAAAATGTAAAACAAAAAAGCAACATATGAGACCTGAAATGATAAAAGTATCAGCAATGTCATGAAGGAAATAACATATGACATGGAATAAATAGAAAGAGGTATAGGAGGAATGAACTAAGAAGGGGCAGGTATGAAAACCATCCTGAGTGTGAGATGTGAGGACAGCTGTTAAACATGAGCACTCAAGATGAGGAAGGGCAGTCATTAACGAAGAGGCGGGAATACATAGTCCAGTCCCGAGCCATGTACAGCATCAACAGGGGAAAACACCTTGACTGCCTTAAGAAACTAAGGACAATTTAGCTAATGAAAAAGAAAAGAGTCAGGAGTTCTATTGGGTTAGGATGTACAAACTATGCTACCTTGGTGAGCCTTGAATAATATTCTTGAAGGACGGGAAGGCTGCTTCAGAATTACATTGAGCAAGGAGGGGATACCAAGAAAACAAAAGATTTGGACATTGTGTGGATGAATGCAGTGAAGAACCAGAAAAAAAAGTCATAATCAAGTAGATGGGTAATGTGGTCAAGAAAAAGAAATTGAAGAGGAGAAGGATCCCCCAACCACTGTCAGAATTCTTTTAATGACAACTTCAGTGGCTCCCAAAATCTACACATTTTTTCAGCTGGCTAAGATTCTCTTTGGAGCTAGAGGAAACATGAAGAACAAGCAAACAAATAAATAAGAGAAATACAGCTTTGAGTAAACAAGGGCATTTCATGACAAAGTGATTTACTGGGGCTGGATAAAGGCAGTCATGAAATTAATTAGAAGGGTCTTCTTCCTTCTCTCATGAGCATAGAAGCCTCCCTCCCTCCCAGCCTACCATAATGCCCCTTCCACAGGGAAAGGCACAGGCCACCTTCTGTTCCCTGGCAAGTAAATCGATCGCTACCTATAAACTATTTGACATGGAAGATAATCCCTGGCTGCCTTTCTTTTACTTAGGCTCCATTTACAGCCAGCAAACAACCATGGATCATTTGAAAATTAGCTTCAGTAACTCCAATGATTAATGCAGAGTTTAGCAGATTTCTTGAAGGCTGCCCTGGTGAGAATCTGTGCTGCCTCACCTGAGCAGAAGGATGCAATGGGTCAGCATAAGTCCCATCCAATGGAGGCAGGAGCCCACTGATGCTCTACCTCTTCCTGGAATCTTATGTGCTTCTAGAGCTCTGTCTCCTCACTAGTGATAAGTTGGCCTTGGAGACAGGTTGGGGATACAGGGACTACCAAGGCTGCAGAAACAAGTGGCAGACTAGAGGGTTAGGGCATGATGTATATACTTTAAATCAGCTGTCTATTAACAACAAATTAGGTTCTCTTCTGGTGTTTGGGGAGTGTTGAGGATTTTTTTCCCTCTCTGTGTTCTCTTGGCAATTTTTCAAAATATTCAAAGTAGAGATCCATGGCCAGGCACTAGGCTGAGCTCGGGGAATCCAATCAATGAGAGAGAGGAAGGATTCTGAAGAAAGGGAATGTCGAGATCATGATGGGAAAACGTGCAGAGATGACCAACCACACTAGTGGAAACACGTTAACTGTGGACTAATAGCTATGGACCCCCATAGGACTGGACTAGGCCCTCTGGATACGCAAGACAGTTGTTTAGCTTGAACTTTTTTTGGGGCCCCCAGGCAGGGTAATCGGGATCCATCCCTGGTGAATGCGTGGGCTTTTTGGAGCCCAGTGCCTAGGGTGTGATAATACCTTTTGCAGCCTTGGTGCAGGGAGGAGGGGCTTGGACTTGCCTCAGCTGAGTGTGCCAGGCTCTGCTGACTCCCCATGGGAGACCTTGACTTGGGGGAGGTGGGAATGAGGGGTGGATTGAGGGGAGAGGCTGAGGGGCAGGAAGAAGGGGGAATCTGTGGTTGGTATGTAAAGTGAATAGAAAAATCTCTTAATAACAATAATAAAATTCAAGCATATAAATGATCTCAAAACTGGTATCAGTTCCAGAAGTAGTTCAAACTAACCAGATCAGATCACCACCCCTAGACAAATGGTGCCCTGACTTTCAGAGCCTGGGATGCATACAGTCACAGTGACATACTTGATAAAGCCTCTTCCCTATCTAGATAATACCCTAGGTACACAGATTCCATAATACCCTACGCTAAACCTTTCTGGGCCTGGATAGCTCAGGTTATGATGTTTCTAGGCTCGTTGAAAAAGAAGGAGGAGAGTGCTGAGCTGGCCCTGGAGTGTGTGCAAAGCCATCTGGAAGAATAAAGGTCCAATCCTGCTTTCGTTGCCAGCTTTCCAAGCAGAACTTGCTGGATTTGGAGACTTCTAATGTGTAACGTGCCTGGCCTTCCAGGACATTCTGAGATGTAGGTCAGCCACAGTACACAAACGACACACACCTCAGTATAAACTGGTTAATAAGGTTTGCAACTTCTTAATAATTCCATCTACGGCATACTTCTCTAAAGGTCATTCAGAAGAGCTTGGCAAATGTCTCTGGAAGGCTTTCTGATGGTGAGGGCTTCTCACAAGACATGATGGCTCTTTACCTACTTACATGAAGAGAAATTGTGCTCAATTATTGAATAAATAGAAACATCACTAAGGAATTTTGTTTCCTAAGCATATTGGCAGAGTAGGCAAAAGCACAAAACTTTTGAAAATGGCATATTAGTTAACTGCTAGAATTTCTAACTCCTAATGCATACTAAAATTAAATAAAAAATCCATTATCCATTCATGCATGCAAATTCATTTGTTAAAGTCTTTTTTTAAATCTTTTTTTATTAAATTTTTAAATCTATTTTACATACCAAACACAGTTTCACCTCCCTCCTCTCATCTCGTCCCTTCCCCCCATCTCCTTTCTACTCCCCCCACCCACTCCTCAGAAAGGGTAAGCCTCCCATGGGAGTCAACAAAGCATGACATAACAAGTTGAGGATGGACCAAGCTCCTCCTACCTGCATCAAGACTGAGCGAGGCATCCAACCATAGGGAACAGGTTCCAAAAAGCCAGCTCATACACCAGGGACAGATCTTAGTCCCACTGCTAGGGGCCCCACAAGCAGACCAATGTACACAAATATCACCCAGATGCTGAGAGAGGGCTTAGGTTGGTCCCATGCAGGCTCCCTAGCTGTTGCTCTGGAGTCTGTGAGTTCCCAATGGCTTAGGTCACCTGTCTCTATGGGTTTCTCCTTCATGATCTTGACCTTCATGGTCATATAATCCCTCCTCCCCCTCTCTTCAACTTGAATCCTGGAGCTCAGCCCAGTGTTTGACTGTGGATCTCTGCATCTGCTTCCATCAGTTACTATATGAAGGTTCTATGATGACAATTAGGGTAGTCACCAATCTGATTATAGGAAAAGGCCAGTTCAGGTACCCTCTCCACTATTGCCATCCTGGTCCCTCATGTTCCCATCTCCCATACCCTCCCCTATACCCCCTCATGCCCCCAGTTTACCCAAAAGATCTTATCTATTTCCCCTTCCCATGTTGATCCTCTTAGGGTCCTCCTTGTTACCTAGCTTCTCTGGGTCTGTGAACTGTAGCCTAGTTATCGTTTTCTTTACATCTAATATCAACTTACAAGTGAGTACATACTGTGTTTGTCTTTCTGGGTCTGCAATAACTCGCTCAGGATGATTTTTTTCTAGTTCTATCCATTTGCCTGCAAATTTCATGATGTCATTTTTTTCTTAAGAATTTTTTTTATTCATTTTACATACCAACTACAGATTCCCCTTTTCCCTCCTCCTGCCCCCAAGCCTTCTCCCTTCCAACCTAATCCCCATTCCCCCCTCCAACAAGATAAGGTCTCCCATGGGGAGTCAACAGAGCCTGGTACATTCAATTGAGGCAGGCCCAAACCTCTCTCCCTGCATCAAGGCTGTGCAAGGTGCCCCACCATAGGTAGTGAGCTCCAAAAAGCCAGCTCATGAACCAGGGATGGATCCCAATCCTACTGCCAGGGGGTCCCTTAAGCAGATCAAGCTACACAAACATCTTGCTTATGCAGAGGGCCTAGTCCACTCCCATGGAGGATCCACAGCTGTTGGTCTAAAGTACAAGATGTCATTGTTTTTATACTGCTGAGTAATATTCCATTGTGTAAATAAGGAATGAAACTATATTTAGAAATAAAGGCTAATATCTCTGATGCCTTTATTTAAAAAATAGGAGAACAGGACATAAGAGTCATACCGAGGACAGTTCATGTCAAGGCATACAGGAAGAAATATGTTCTTATACAATCCAAGGAGTGGGGCCTCATAAGAATTCAACCCTGTCTATATCTTTACTCTGAAATTTCAGTCGCCAGAATTAGAGAAAATAAACTTTCACTGCCCTGGTCACCTAATGCGTGGTGCTTTATCATGGCAGGGTAGCTAATACAGAGAGACACACTTAACTTCACAATACAGCAACATGTGCATAAAACACATGATATCTCAGAGAGTACAACTCACCATCACGGGGGATGGTTAAGAAATAGTCAACTTTAACCAGGGATATAGCTCAATGGCAGAGTTCTAGCATGCAAAAGGCCATCAATTCATTCTTCAACCCTCTGCCCTACCATAAGGAGAAAGAGACAATCCACTTGCACTAACTCTCATGAGTAGTTATGATACATATGTTCAACTAGAAGACATGTTTTTCTACATGATGCCCATTTTGAACCTAATTTCAGTTGTCAGGCATTTCCCAGAGCACTTCCTATTCTAGGAGCTGAAAACTGTCATTTCCCAGGTACTGTGGCCTTACCACTTCTAAGAATCCTCCCACCCCCTCCTGTCCAGGACAATGAGTTATGACTTAATATCTTCAATGACGGTCCATTAACAAAAATGAAAACTGCTGCTAAGTGTTCATTAAGATAAGTGATATCACCTAAGTCTAATTGCTTTCTCAGACTATGAAAATCACTGATGTACTTTGATATTTTACTGACCCTCTGCACCAATAGCTTCCAAAACTAAGTGTCTATCTCAGGAGGGAAATATGCCAGAGAGAGGAGAACGAAACTTTCAAGCTGACATTTGATCAATCCACAATTAACATCATTCCCATGTTAACATGGTTCCCTGATGCTTGATCTGTAGAGAGCACAATACTGGGAACAGACCCTACATCCTCAGTGAGGGCAGTAAGCACCAAAAGAAAAAAATGGTTCTTGACAAAAGGAGATAATTCACCTAGCCACATTATATTGTTTGTATTCCTCCAATGACATGAAATAAACAGAAGAAAAGAATGTAAGCTTCCTTTTTGGATAACAGTAATGAGAAAGTATGAGTGACAGTGTCATAGGTCACTAATCATGGAAGTAATTAACATTACAGAAAACTTGACATCATGTGAAAGGAAGTATACTACATGGCTGTGTGAGATCTGTCAACTGATTTCATCTTCCTGACCAGACTATGAAATAGCATTACTATGTTATCATTTCTGTGATGCAGAAACTGAATAGTCAAATATTTAAGTCACTTTTCTAAGGTTACACAATTGAGAGCTTCCTGCTAAGATCTACGTACTGGAACGTTCCCTGCTGATACTGCATTTAGATACTATCTTCTCATGCCCTTAGTAAATACACAAGCCAGGACCCATAGTCTGAACAGGATGCCAAAGATATATTTTTCTAATTTCTCTACCAGTACTGTGTTTACAAGTTGGATTTTTGAAATAGTGAGAGCCATTGTGCAGAGCAGGCTGATCTTAAGCATCCAGTCCTCCTGCATCAACCTCTTTTGTG
Source organism: Peromyscus nudipes (assembly GCA_902168325.1). Lineage (NCBI taxonomy): Eukaryota > Metazoa > Chordata > Mammalia > Rodentia > Cricetidae > Peromyscus > Peromyscus nudipes. The sequence continues at coordinate 19,531 of CABHPH010149966.1, forward strand.
GTAGGATTCCCAGTATCCAGGCCATCTATGCCTACTCTCAACAGCCGAGCAGAAGATTCCAATATTATGTAGCATCATCAATACTTCTTTCATTTTTTCACTGTATTTATATAACTGAATAAAATTTTTCATAATGAAATAAAATATGGATACACAATGGAGTCACTTATGAATGAAAATGCAGTTGGTTAGCTAAAAAAACAAACAACAACAACAAAAAACCTCCCACATTTTCTTAGGCAATCTTCTGTTGTAGGATTGAAGGATGAAGGGGAGGGGGGAGGGGGGCGGGTGAGGCAAAAGGGAGGGTTGGGAGAATAGGGAGAAACATGAGTAACATACAATAAAATCTGTATGAAACTTAAAAAGTAAATAACTGGAAGGAAAGTAATAATAAATGACAGCAATATTTTTTCAAAAAGCATAGATGGTAAGTCAGTTGAAAGTCCTGGAGAATTAAGGTTGAAGGGAGACACAGTGGAAAGAATCTTAAAATCTTCATTTCCATAGAAGGGGGAAAATGGGGAAGGAGAGCTGACTCCATGAGAGGAGAAAGTAATGCTGCCTCGGTCAGTAACTCCATGTGAAGAGTGAAACCTGGGCTCCACCACCTGGCAAGTTCATGTCAAACTATGTATGGTTTATGTATAAACTGGCATTTAATGTTAAATGAGGCAGCTACCAATTTTGTCTGACACTGGGTAACTTGATTACAGTAGCAATTTCCCAGTGCACATGATGCTAATATGAGCCCTAAACATCAGATTTACTGAGGCAAAACCCCAAGCCAATCAATCGCCATCCAATAGAGAGACATACAATTACCAAAAGGAATTCGTCTCAAAATCTCCACCTGTGAATGACTGGAAGAAAAGTACACCAGTGTGCATCCCAAACTCCTGGTGCCTTTAGACCAAAACAAGTGTGGGGAAGGATGTGAGTTTTAACTGAGTCAGATGGAAAGGTCCAAGATGACATTAAAGGAGAAGAGGAAGATGCTGACTTCCAGTTCCACGCAAATCTGTACATCTGCATTATTGATCAGGTTCTCAAAAGTCAGTCCCCCAAAGGGCTATGATTAGTCAGGGGCACTTACTCTGTGACTTGGAAGAACCCTGCACAGAAGAGTCCTGTCTTGCTAACAGAACTGAGGTCAAACACCTCTGCAAAGTATCCCCCATTTTCTCCTTTTGTTTCCTAATGCCTATATCTCAGTTCTTAGCACACACAACCAGTAAGGGCAAACCAGTCCCCCACCCTTAGCTCTGTGGTTGTAAGCCCTTTCTGAAAACACTCCTTTAGCACTGCTCCAAACTGCAGCTGTTTAGAGAAATTTCACTCATCTGTACCCATTGATTGACTCTATAATTAGTCCAATCAAAAAAAAAAAAAAACTAAAACATATTGTTGAAAAAATCCCTAAGCTTCCTTTTAAAACTTTCTTGTTGGAATTTTCTAATTATTTCTCAATTTCTCCACTCTTATCAACTGGCAAAAATAAATGCAACCCACAGTAATAATTCATCCATGAAGTATGGCCTACCAAAAAATTGTAATGTCAAAGACATGGGCTAGATAATCATCTGCCCTTAAAATGTGACCTACTGAGAATGATAACGTCTAAGATGTGGACTATGTAGTAAGGAGTCAAAAGATGTCAAAGATAATATTTTTGAAATATTTTTAAAGTCCTTGAAAAATGTAGCCTTACTTGGTAAACACAATTGGCACAACAAAGAAGATTCAAACATGTAGAAAACACAGGAAAAAAAGAAAAAGTATTTCAAGATCTGGAGAAAAGTTGGATCTTCTCTTTTGAGTTCCAACTATGACAGAAATGCAGATGTGTCACTCAGATTTCATTGTCACTACTCAGGGTACCTTCATTGGAGTGAAGTAAAATCTGTTTTTCAACTTTAAAATGTGTGACAATCATCCAACACCTATCTAAAACAAACAACACAACATTTTTAAAACCTATTAGACAAGTAGAATGGCTTCTTGAGATCATTTATCTCGTCAAAACAATGTAAAAAGCAATAGACATGAACATGGATGAAAGAAATATACCTTAATACAATCAAAATGCCCCAATTACAACACAAGAAAAAAGTATTTTGTTACTTATAAATCTGTACAATATGTATAAAATTCAAGTTTCTTATTTGTTCTTTACACGTCCTCATGAGAAAGCTTCTATTGGCAGTGGGCAATACTGCAGAAGCTTTGCGATGTGATTATCAGTTACCCAATGAATCCTAGTGTTCTAAAAAGCACACACACAGTCTCTTCTACCCTCTGTAGGAACCAATGCCTAGGACTTCGAATTGCCTTTTCCTTAGAACACAAAGGGACTTCCATCTCCTCTCCTCTTCCATTGACTCCAGAAGAATTATGGTATTAGTTTATAAAAAAGCACGTAAATGGGCATTGTATACTAAGCAGCTTTCAGGAGCTCAAAACATAAAGCATTTCAATGCCCCACCTGCAAATTATTTAGGAGAGAGAAGACAAGGATGAACTAATGAATAACTGCAGGCAGAACATAAAAAATGAGAGGTATCACCAAAGAAAGAGAAGCTATTTGGTTAGGGAGAGCTGAAAAACTGGACAGAAAGTTGCATGAGAGATAAAGCTGTGTTTGACTGTCTATACTCCCCAGTGAGCTGCAAGAAAATTATCCTCAGGAATTCCTTCCTCCAAAACACAACCCAAGAACATAGATGGCCATCCATCCAGAGTTAGGTCAGATTTCTCTGCAATGTATCTTCCAATCGATTATTAGTCTCATTCTCCCCATCAATAAAAGAGCTCCCCACAGAATCCCACGCCTGAAAAGATGCACAATGTATCTGTGACATTACAAGTAATTTGTTTTCCAGTAAGTTGCCAAACCAATACAGTTGACATGACAAATGCCACTAATGTGAAAGTGCAGTTGCTAAAGTATAATTGTTCCCTTTTCAATTCATGCATCAAAAATAATCAGAAGTCAAATTATACTTCTCTTCCCTGAGTGTAGGACATCATTCAATGACTCTCACTTTGAAGACTCCAAAGATTTGGACAAACCCTGATGCAGACAAAGAGAGCAAAAAACGTAATCAGTCCTGATTTCTCCCAATTTGTTCTTTGAACTACAGGGGGCTTCTATGAAATCAGAAGTGCCATCTCCCATTTCAAAAAAAAAAATCAGAGCAGAAAGAAGAACCAGTGATATAGTAGAACCCCATCCACAAAGAGAACTCTAATTACAGCAGAAGGATTGTCCCAAGTTTATATTAGCAGAATTGTGACTCTGAGAAACTGGACCAACATTTGAGGAAACACCTTAGTCAGAAGAAAGCACAGAAAATCATCAAATATATGTATTTGAGAAAAATCCACACATACTTATCTTCATTTACTTTGTTTATATATAACCACAATATATCAGAATATGTAGAATACGACCATATATCATTAATAAATATTTAATGACAAGTTTTGTTCATATTTATATATGGTTAGAAAGGACACATCTATAGTGACCAAGAAGTATTGTTGCACAAGACAGTGAAGCCATGACCCAATCTCCAAGTACCACTCACAGATCTTAGAATTAAGAGTCTTCTGTGGTATTAAAGGAAAACTTTCCCATTCATGAGTATCCTGTGCCTTGTACAAGGCAGTACCTCTGTTAATACTCTTCTTGGCCATCCCAACCTCTGAAGCTTTGACAAAAATCATGATGATTAGTAAAGATCTAATATTTGTATGCAGATCATCCATTAAACAATATTCTGATATACCTCACTGGATATGTCACAGTATATTGGAAGCAATATCATCACAGATCTTCCTTTTTAAATGACAAAACAGAGCCTTACCGAGGGTTTGCTTAGGGTGGTTTAGGCAACAGGTAGCAGAGCTTGGAGTTCAGCCACAGTGGCTGAACTTGGCAAGATCTTCAGGGTTTATTCTCTGGGCCATGTATCTATGGTACCTTGCCACTAACCATAACTGCACCTATTGATGAGAGAGTCCCCACTTTTCACAGGCGATGGGTAATAATGGGCATAATTTTAGGCATACAAATCTGACCATATTTCTGAACCCTTCTATGAAGTTCTGGCCTTATTGAAAATTGAATGTGACATAAAAACAACTATGGCAGTGGTGAAATATCTTTCTCCCAAGCTGAGCTACAGCAAGTTCATTTTGGTCCTGATGGTATGGAAAACTATTTACTGCCCATCAGAAGGCAAACTCTGTTATGGGTTTCTTACACAATGTGCTTCCCCTGAATGTTTCTTTCACATTGTGCATCCTGCAACTCCTTTAGCACTGTCTTATATCCCCTATCAAAACACGTACTGTGTCTTAGTCCCTTTCTTTATTAACTTAAATGTGTCTCTCATACATCATTCTTTTTCACCTCCCTGTCTACACTAGGAGCCTGCTACTGTTTGTGCCTTTGGATTCACGATTCAACAATACCTTTAGAATATAAAATGTGAGGAATATGTGCCATTCTGTCTTGACAAAAAGCTAAATTTGTCATCCAAATCCATCTACTAAGAACTTGCACCAGGAAAGACATTGCAACATGAAGCATAAGCCGAAGATGGAGCCTCAGGTTCAGTCAACCTCAAGGATAAAGATGGCCAGGTTCTCACTGTCCCACATCTCTTTCTAGCACTCACTAGAAATTCACCAACTTCCCACTTGATCTTGTCTTTGCTTTCATGTAAATTATAATGCCGTTACTTCTTATTTTCTAGTTCCATACACTTTTGCTCAGACCAACTGAATTAGCACTACTGCGTATGGTCTCATGGTCTACTTAAGTCTTTATCTTTACCTCTTTCCTAGACTCATACTCATGAGCACCTATCCTTTCCCCATCCTCCCCCACCTATAAACATCTTCTACGTTTCATCTTTTTTGCACCTGTCTACTGTCCAACCCCTGAATGCACCACTTTCAAAGGAATCTCCATTGCTGCAACTGATTAAAAATACTATGGCCTTAATATTAAGAAAACAGAACTCGTGTTTAAGACAGTTATAGCATTTGAACAGAAATTAAACCCTATACCTCCAAACCTTACAGATACTGACGGTCACATATTTATTTGTAACTCTAAACCTTTCTGGCTCTTCTCTGGCTTCTCCAGTTTGAGCCATGTCATTAGCATTCTCTCAGCCACCCAGAGCAAGAGAGGAAAAGCTATCACTACTTCATTTCATACTTTTATCTTACCAGCCAAATGAATTCTTTGTTAGAGGAGAATTTCTCCCATCCCTCATTCTTTGATGCTGACTGTCTATTTCTAAATGAGCTAAAGTGTTCCATCCCCTTAGTCCTCTTCTCTAGTCTCTCCTGTGCCATGAACTGGAACTATGGACAACAATATTATGAAAGTATCATTGTACCCATACTGTAACAATAATGTGAAATATCACTTCCCCTTTCCACAGGTGTGTGTAGCCCTCCTTTGTTTTTATTTTATTCCAGATATAGTATTATTAACTATGTGAGAAAGGATAAATCACTTTCACTCTCATGACATGACTTCCTCATATGTAAAGTAATGAGCATATGAGTGTATTATAATCTGAAAGAAGACACACACGAGACAAAGAGAGAGAGAGAGAGAGGAGAGAGAGAGAGAGAGAGAGAGAGAGACAGACAGACAGACAGACAGAACTATTAGATCAGGTTAATAGTTATTTAGCCAGTCCAATATGTTACATAATCAAATAAACATGTTTCAAGGTAAAGGAAGTGGTAATCAATTCCTAAACATTTTTAGTATGTATGTGCTACTGAGAAGAAACCGAACTTCACCATGTTACTTTTTTCCTCCACCAATATAAGATAATAACAATACCTAACTCCCAGAATTACTTTGAGAACTGAGAATAGCAACATGTTTTACCTTTGGTCGCCACCTACTCCACTATCTTTACTAAGAGCTCTCTCTCTCTCTCTCTCTCTCTCTCTCTCTCTCTCTCTCTCTCTCTGTGTGTGTGTGTGTGTGTGAGAGAGAGAGAGTGAGAGAGAGAGAGAGAGAGAAATGTATTGTGTGTGACAGATGTGCATGTGCCCATGTGTGTATAGAGGTCAGAGGAGAACAGTGGGCATCCTGGTCTATAAATCTCCATATTCACTTGAGACAAGGTCTCATTGTACCTAGAACCTGGGACTTACTTTGTTGGGGGCCTAGGCTGGTGACCAGCAAGCCTCCAGAGATTGTTCTTGCTCTTCTTCCTTCAGTACTAGGGTTATAGATGCTCATGGTCATGCTCAGCTTTTTACACAAATGCTGAGGTTTTCAGCTCTGTTTCTAGAAGTACTCTTATTCTCAGAGCCATTTTCCCAGCCCTAATAAAACTATTTTTGATATCTGTCTAAGGAACATGATTTAGGGTAGCACCCAAAATGATTATCTCTGACCCTGGGCAATATGTTTAGCCTATTAACTCAAAAAAAGTCACCTTAATTCCTTTCACCATCTTAAAATAAAGAACCTTCTTATTCCATCCCAACACACAGCTGCATCAAACAGACTGTACATGGTTAAGGCAACCATACAGTGTGTGTAGCAGAAAGAGGAGACTCTGGGTTCCAGGCTTTAGATCTTTGTCTTCAGTCATTGACTAAACATCTTGGTTGTGTGGGGTTATTTTGAAACTGTATCGGGAGGGAGTTTTCATAATAAGTAAGGTCTTATTCAGCCTGAGATCCTGAGTTCACTGATGAATGGATGGCTCAGTACACCATCAAGTCCAAATGAGAAGCCCTATGACCTAGAGAATGTCTCCAAACATCTGAATGTCACCACGAGAAAGCTAGAACTTAGAGTGAATCCACTGGGCATGAAGCTTTCATGAAGATGATAGAAAAGACAATTATTCCTTGTACATCTTTCGAGTTTCTGGGATTACTTTTGAATTGTGGCCAAGACTTAACTTGAAAATCTAAAGGAGTTTAAGATTCTGGAATAATCTGTTTTCCTAGCTAAGAAGCCTGCTTAATACCAGGATGAATGAACATAGTCAGACTGTAGATCCAAACACTGCTTTGCTATTAATGAGCTATAGGCAAATATTTAACAAGTCATTTAACTTCTCAAATGCAACATTTCCTTGCAGCAAAGTTGCAAAGATTACATGCATGAAGCTTTTGCTTAGTAAATAGCCTAAATGGAGTAAGTGCTCAATAAAAGGTAATCATTATTTTCATCATTAGACATGGGTTATGTCTCTATGAAGTGACCATATTAACAGTACTGAGTGCAACACCATCATTCAAGGAGTGGTAAATGTACACAAGCCATCAGAGAAAAGTTAACACTGGGCCAATCAACTCGGCTTAGTTTCCAACAATGGACAAAAGTATCATAACTATAGATAAAGAAATTTTGCTAGTATAAAAGCAATAGGAACAGTATCTATATTCTCTGCAGCTCCTTTCAGCTGTAACATCTTATGTTGTATAATTTTAAGCCAAATATCACTGAATAAAACTCAATATTTTTTATATTTATTTGCAAAAGTAGAAACCACTGAGGAGAGAAATGCAGAGTCTCCATCAGCAGAATGAGATTCTCTGGTTTCTTCAAACCCATTAAACATCTTAGAGACAACAACGGCATGCTGATATTTCTTGTATTTATCTTTCAAATGAGAAAACAGTATTGTTTTTAAAATTAACTTAGCAACTACTGTTATCTTATTGAGACTATCCGCCAGCACATTTGAGAAAACGAATGAAGAAATTAAACTTCTATTGACATTTATACATAATATTTCTCTTCATAATTCAATCAAACAACTCCAAACAACTTCATTTCAGAGAAATTCAGTGCTGGTGTCTGAGAACCAGCCTTGTACAGGTAGAGATACCTTGAGACTCAAGAAAGGCAAATGGTCCCAGAATTCCAAAATTTATGACAGATTTAAGGATTAAACTTTATCTTCCATGGAACTCAGCATCATGACAAGTGTAATTTAGCCGCATCAAGAAGACTGAAGAAACTTATGTAGTAATACAATACATATGGTTTGTAAGTGGCTAGACAGTACCTGGGCTTTCTCTCATACTAGTTACATGTTCTAATGCCAGTTAGAAAATAGTCTGGCCATCAGGTGACGGTACATGATTCTTGGGTGACTGTTTTAGTGACTTTGCTTGTCCTAGAGGGTTTGGGATGTATACTAGGTTCATTTGTCAAGCAGGACAGTAGCTATAACTAAGTTATCTCTTGTTCTAACAAATTACATTCTTTTAATCTCATCTTATTTGGCCGCAAATTTCTCTAGATTAGTAAAATAATATATTGCGTAATATGTGTAATATCCTCACAATACATTTACTTACATTTTACTTGACATTACATATTAAATTTTATTTGAATGATTTTTGAGTTCAAAAACCCTGAAGTTGTCATGTTATTGGAATGGCATTTTAGGTCATATCTAATTTGATCTCAGCTTGGATAGCTAATTCTGGTTTTCCTAATTATATTTTCATAACAACAGAATGAGCCAAGACTAAAAATAAGGAAGAAGAAAATTGTTTCTGCCATTAAAACATCCTGATTTCACCTTGATTTTCACTATCAGGAAACAGTATCATTTTTAAATGTTTGCTTGCATTCTGAGAATTAGATCTTTAAAGACATATGCTATCTCTCTGCTCAGTATTCTCATTACCATTTAAAGTGTGCTTAAAATCAACTGAAAGTCAACACATCATATAATAAGGTAAAGCTAGCGTGTTTGGATCTGTGCCATTTTGAGGAAACACCTGAATTCTCCCAGGGACCATGATGACAGGCAGAAAGATCTTAAACAGGGAAAATGTTCCAAAACATAATCAAGTCTCGGGAAATATGATGGGTAGTTTCACTAAGATTTCTAAACTTGTAGTTCTTTTATCTACTTTCACAGTGAACAAATCTAGAAAAAAAATTTCCCCTAGCATTTCTGCATTAAAAATGGCTTCACAGGCTGAAGAAATCATTTAGTAGAAATAGTGCTTGAGTAGTAAGCATAAGAACCTGAGCTCTGATTTCAAGCACCCATGTAAAAAGCTGGACACTGCAGCAGTGTCCATAATGCCAGGTACTGGGAAATAGAGACAGGTAGATTCCCAGAGTTCCCCCACCAGCCAGTCTATATGAATCTATAGTGGAGATTGATTGAGGAAGACACCTAGTGTTAGTCAGGCCTAGATACATACAATTACACAAGCCTACACACCTAATGTACACATACATGCATTCAAAACACACACACACACACACACACACACACACACAAACTTCAAAATCAGCTTATCTTATGTTACTGTCTAATTCTGGTTTGGTCCACAATTCTAAAAAGTAAAAATGACAAACAGCCAAAAAATATGCTTAAGCTTCAAAAACAAAAGAAAGAAAGAGAGAGAGAGAGAGAAAGAGAGGGAGGGAGGGAGGGAGGGAGGGAGGGAGGGAGAGAGAGAGAGAGAGAGAGAGAGAG
>CABHPH010149966.1:37301-51485 GCA_902168325.1 Peromyscus nudipes
GGGGGGGGGGGGGGGGGGGGCAGTGTTCTTCCTCCAGTCAGGTGCTTCAATTGGTTGAAACAGTTGGCACTTGAAAAGCAAGTTTCTATTAAAATGACTTAAAAATCCAGTATGTTTCTCCACTATAAGAGGTGAAGAGAGCCCTAAACCACAAGATGAACAAACAAAACAAGTCAAGAGGATCCAGACAGCAGAAGGAGCTCATCAGCAGCAATTCACTGCAACTATTAGCACATTGGTATCCGCTGTCAATGTCAATTAAAGGGTCCAAGATGACCTCGGCTTTAAAATTTTCTTTCATTCCTCAGCCTGCTACAAACTAGATGACAAAGCAGTTTCAGTGCAAACACGGACTTGTGCCCCCCTCCATGAAATGCAGAAGGACTGTGTATGTGAGCCAGTGTGCAAGCACATAAGCATTGCTTTTAGAAACCCAGCTAACCGGAGCTTCCTCTTTTGATGGTAAGAGGCAATCACAACACACTGGTCTAAAATACAGTAAAGCGGCCAATGCCATGTTAGAGGCTGGTTATATAAAACAGTTTAGATTGTGCTGCAGTTGAAGGAGAGACTATTGATCTGTAAAGGAAAACCAAGGAAAAATATACATAAACATAGCTAGCATTTTGAAGCTCCCTGGGAACTTCCTTGTCCCACAAGGCTCCTGAGAACAAGCCTTCCTTGTGTGTCGAACTTCTGGGTGTGAATTTCTTCCCTATTACTTTGAGATCACATGGGGCAAAATGCTAAGTTCATTTCCAAATGGATTTTATGTTGACCATTCCCACGAAAATGTGCATTTTATAAGTAAAAATTATTCATCTATTTTCATGTGCTTTATGTATTATATATGCATATATATATCACACTTTTAAAATTTATTTTATTTTTAAATTTATGTGCATGATTGTTTTCTTTTATGTGTATAGGTTACAGATGTTTATGAGCAAACATGTTGGTGCTGGGAATTGGGTCAGGGTCCTCTACAAGAGTAAGAAGTGCTCTTAACCACTGAGCAATCTCTCCAGCTCCATGAAATACTATAATTTAAAAAATTACACAACAAAAATTATTACATAAACACTGGTACATACAGAAAAGCTTTAAACACCAATTTTTAGCACCATCCCTTGTTTTAGAAATCCCACCATACTATGGAAATCACATCTAACATGTTATCTGCCCATTTCTCAGACTTTTAACTGTTCAGTGTGGCATTTTAACCACAGAGGGATGCTCTACTGTAGACTTCCACAAATTGTTCTTCTTTCATCCCTGAAACTTTAAGATTGCTTATTGAGCATGATAGTTCGCACTGCCTGGCCAACTGAGATCAAAGAAAAGCTCAGGCTCTACCAGTAGGATACAAACACAGTTTCTCACACTGACTGTGTGACTTAGGGATAAGTTATTTATGTTCATGATGCCTCATGGCCCTCATTTGACCACTGGAGATGATATCCTTAGCATAGAATTGTTTTAAGAATTAATTATCTGGGCTAGGGATATAGTTTAGTGGCAAAGCACTGGCCTAGCATGAACAAGGTCTTCGCTTCAATTCTTAGTAAGAATCAATACTGTATTGAATATATAATGAATACATAAATACATGCATAACGTGGGTATTTATATATTACATAAATGTTGATTACATTAATTACATGTTAGTTGTAGAAGACATTTAATGAAATGCTTTCATTTACTGATTCAAAGCATGAAGAACTGATGCCAAGGAGGAAAATACATCAAAACATTTACTGTAATTGTCAGCAAAACCGAAGCACTTTTGCTCTTCTACAGCATCAGGAAAGGCACACACACAGCCACTCATCTCCAGTTTCGGTATCTTCTAGATCTTACAACAAGGGAGCCTTGAAGCTTTATTTCTCTGTGTAACAAATGTAGTGTGGTTTAGATTTATATAAACATGGAAAAAATGTATCCTCATTCCCTGAAGCCTAAATAATACACTGAGAAATACAATACATAATAGAATATTCCTGTAGATACAAAAATAAATGCACCTAGATGCACACACAATGATCGCTTCTGTGTACTGAGTTTACAGTGGCCGGTTAGTTTACTCTTTAGATTACTCTGGATTCTTAAAAATCATCAATAATACAGTGTTGCTTATCATCTGAAATTAAGAAGGTTTCCATTTTAAAATGTGGATGGATTCAGTGTTACCATTACAGTGAACACTAAACTTCCATTTGAATGGGGAAGTCAGGATAAGTCTAGTATAATGTAAATCCTCTCCTGAAAAATGACAGTCTGAGATCACACAAACATGAAAAAGATTCTTAGGGGAAATAGAATGTCTCAGCAAACAGCTTTCCTTTCTCAACCTAGAGGGTCCACAGTCAACTCAGTAAAACCTGATGAGAGATGGTTTGCAAAGGGCCGGGCTCACAGAGTGCTGATGACAGACTAGGTGGCAGGCATTATCTCCCTTAATCTCAGCCCACGTTGTAGGTATCACTAGAGTACTTTATGAAGAAGGCAATCAGATCTCAAAGTCACATAAAGTGTCAGAAGAGGATTCTGAAATACCTACATATTTCTTGGAACTAAGTCAAACATCCATCCTCTATATCCACTGTGTCACAGAAACCGAAGCTGCCTCTTGCCTTTCCCTGGTCCGTCTATGTCCTTATTTATTCCTTTGCCATCCTCCCAGCTCATTCACCCTACACATTTTGGATGTTAGCCCCTTTTCAGTGAAAAGTAAGCAAGGGTAGAAAACCCTCCCCTAGTGACCACACAAAAGGCCTGCATAAGGTGGGGCCAGCGATGCCTGAACCCACTAGCATTCTCACAGAAGTGCAGCTGCAGACATGCACACCGACTCTGCAAGGCTCATAAAGCAGCTTTCAGCAGCACTTAGCACCCTGTGTGAGTATGCATCTGCAATAGCAGCCAGCCCCTGCACAGTGAGCAATTCTCTGCTGAACCCAAGCAGGCCTGCGTGTGAGCAGAAAAAAGGGCCTGGGAGCCAGAGAAGAATGTCCATCCTCTGTGGCTCTGGAGAGTGTATTGTCACATCCTGAAAGACAGGAAGGGGAAAGCCAGCCAAACACTGTTCATGGAAGAACCTCAACTCCACTGTGTCTCCCAGCCTAGGCACTCAGTATCTGTTGCTGTACAGATATGCAGAATGAAGATACAGAGTAGAGAGCTTTGTGCAGCTTTCATAGGGCCCTACATTTTTCTCATTTATATCTTTCAGTGGTTTGGTCACGAAATATCTTTCCTAATTATTTAAACAAGGAAATAAGTATCATGTCCTGAATCAATATTCTACAATCTGGTAAATGCACATTCCACTCAGAACAGACATCTCAAGTCTTAGGCAAACATTAATCAACTCACTCATTCATGTTATGAGGTAAGTAGCTAAGAAGGCCTAGTTCAGCAGTGCTTAGAAAGGTTAAGACAACAGAGCAATTTAATTGTAGAGCCTTCCAGAGCCTTCAAGCTGACTAGCAAAGGAACGCAGCAGGCCACATGCTCTGGAAAATAAATAAATCTGACTGCAATGCTAAAGACAGTTAATACCATGGGGGCCAGTCAATAACAAGAAACCAATGCTAATCACCAGCTGTTCTTATACGATTCATACACTCATGGCCAGGTTCTGCATCACTTAAGGAAGGGTCCTTGTTCTCCTAGCTCATCCCCAGGAGGCTCTTGCCCTCTGTTCTCTACACTATGGCAGGGCATTTTCTGCACTCATTGACTATAAAGCGAACTCTATTTCCTTCTTTAACATGCCTTGAGGCAACCTTCCTGGATGGTGCCAGGAACTGTGATTCTGCCTTTACTCTTTAAGAGTTCTGGGATAGGCTCCTAGTAACTCTCACAGGCATCAAGGGCTAATTCTGGAAGTACTCATGGCTTTAAGCACCTGCTGCCAAAACAGAACTACACTCCTAAAATTCATTGTACTAACCCACATTTGAATTCTGATCATGAAGGAGTGTCCATCCATAGCTCAATGGATTAACCCCTTGATAACCACTACTCTGAAAAATGTGATGTTCCTGTCTCCCAGCAGCAAGAATCTGGGAGGGTTTAAGAATATGAGCAAAAATGAAAGGCTTTTGTAGGTGCTTTTTAATTTCCACATTTCTGAAAATGTTATGATATACTTCACAAAAGTAAGACAGACACCACAAATATATACATCTCTCTAAATATTATTCATAGAAGTACCAGGAGAGACAGTCTGATCTTCAAAGTTGAACTTTGTCAGTAATGTTCATTATACATGGAGATTATCTTTCCTTGACAATTCTCCACACAGTTCTTGGAATTCTAACCCTCAACTAGATATTCCATTCCTCAAGACAAAGTTTTCCCCATGTTCTTCCCAACTTTAAATGTTTTATTATTATTCCACTGCACATATGTGCACTACTTAAAAAGTTATCAAAATGAGGGGGTTTCCTTCAGAGTTGATAATAAAAAGCCGGAATTTACTGAGCACATCTTTAAAGTGAAAGGGTCTATACATGAATATCTCATGCTGTCCTCTGAATGGCCACTTAAGACAAGACTAACTGCCATTGCTATTAAACACTCACAGTAGTGATTACATTAGTATGGTTTGAGGGAACTTAACTGTATCTGCCAGGCACAATAAATAAAGTGCTTTTGTTTAGTTCATGCAACAATACTGAAGGGGTTCTTCAGGTATTTCCAATATATAGTGTAAGAAACTGACACTATCGATGATAAATAACTCAGTTCCTCTGGAAATAAGTGCCAGGACTTTTAACTTGGATTACCTGGGTCCTAGACTTCATAACCTCTGTGTAACTCCACCTCAAATAAATGCTAGGTATAAACAAAAATCAATGAGTAGAATTCAAAAGTATGTCTAAAGTTATTGAGCAAATAGCTGCCCAGTCTTCTATTTCAAACTTTCCACCCTTTTCCACTATTCTTAAATTAAAATAAACCACAGCTACATTACACTCAGAGAAAAACACCCATGCACATCAATCAATGCTAGCTAATATTTCTTATAACCAAAATAATGCTCATATGACTACTGAACAGAATTATATCTGAATTCCACTTGCTTTACCTTACCATAAGCCTGTAGTATCTAATAGAAGGACCCGCACATACATTTTAGTCTGAATATCACAAAGGCTAGTAGTAGTCATCATTAAGGAAAGATTTCCCATTACTAGAGGTACCTTACATGTGCCTCATAGTATGTTTATACTGGGCAACATTTGTATTTGCATGTACATGTGCTAATCACAGCCAAGACTGCATCCTTTCAAAGGACCTAATCTTGGTAGAATTGAAATGGCACACAATTTTGTTTATGACCCTTACAAGATGTGAGCAGAATGAAATGAAAAAAAAATAAGAAGGAAGGAAAGAAGGTGGGAGGGAGGGAGAGAAGGAAGGAAGAAAGGAAAGAAGGAAGGAAGGGAGGAAGGAAGGAAGGAAGGAAGGAAGGAAGGAAAAGAAGGAAAGGAAGAAAGGAAGAGAGAGAGAGAGAGAGAAAGAAAGAAAGAAAGGAAGAAAGAAAGAAAGAAAGAAAGAAAGAAAACAGTGCAAAATAGGATTTAAAAATTGTATCACATTTTTGTTTAAATGAAAATATGGGAAAGGAATATTGACTTGCCATTCTCATAAGTTCTGTAAACAAGCACACTGTTTTCTTAAAATCAAACAAAGATAATTTCATCATGTAAAATTCATTTCTATAAATTAAAACATAAAAGATTCTACAAAACAAACTTATAGGAATTTTTGAAACATCACCACTTTTCCAGAGGGAAATGACACCCGCATCCTGGAATAAACCTTTAATGCTAAGGTTACTGTAATGGTGAGCATGCATGCCTAAGAACACTGGGGTTGTGAACTCTGAGGAAGGAAACCATCTCCACAACAACCACCACAGGCTTCCAAGAAGTTGAGATGTGGTAGAGCTTCCTGAACTGTTTCAACCAAAACTCCATGGCACTACCCAGTTATTGTTTTCCTTTCTTGACCACTAAAGCAGGACTTTTCTGAGCTGAGTGGCTTTCTTCAATGAGCCACTGCGACCACAAGCATCTCATTCAGAGCACTGTTTGTTCTCTTCTGGAATTTGGAATACCAGCTGCCCTTGCTGCTGCTTCCAGACCATCACTGCACAAATAATAAGCCAATTGGCAGAAGTTTCATTTCCACTTTATTCACCTTCTATCCAAATCTAGATCAGGATGGTTTAGAACCATCCCAATGAGGAGGTCACTAAAATTCAAGGGTATACGTGGTCAGAAACTAAGAGGCCCAGGCTCAAGAACTATTTGGAATTAGTAGTGGAAGCAAGAGAAAGCCTGTTGAAAGAAAGAAATAAAAACCTGAGTGACAGTGAAAAGAAGTCAACATGGAAGAAACTAGAATCGCTACTATGTTGTCCTATCGATGTTAGCTAGAGAGCCAGTCAGCATTTATAGGGTGCCCATGAGATATCCTAGGTATTTCATTTGTATTTCTGCACCTAATATATAAAAGGGTCTAGAATTATGAGGACATTAAAAATACTGTAAGAGCAGAAACGATACAAATGCAGTAATATCTGGATCTAGACCTATTTCCTTAACTCTCAGTCTGGGTTTGGGATCGGTCATTCTTTAAGAGCCCTTACCCGTGAGAGGAACTGGGCTGCTAACCCAACTGAGAGCTTCAGCAATTCACTCAGTTTAAAAGTGATTTGCTATCAGATAGCCGAACACCCTAACTGTCATGATAGAACTCTCATCCAGTAACTGATGGAAGCAGATGCAGAGATCCACGGCCAAGCCCCAGGTGGAACTCTAGGAGTCCAATCGTCGAGAGAGAGGAGGGATTATATGAGCAAGAGATATTGAGACCATGATTGGATAAAGCACAGGAACAAATAGCCAAACTAGTGGAAACACATGAACTGTGAACCAATAGCTGAGGAGCCCCCATGGAACTGGATCAGGTCCTCTGGATAAGTGAGACAGTTGATTAGCTTGAACTATTTAGGAGGCCCCCAGGCAATGGGACCAGAAGCTGTCCTTAGTGCACAAGCTGGCTTTTTGGAACCTAGGGCCTATGTTGAGATATTTTGCTCAGCCTTGGTGTAGGGAGGAGGGGACTGGACCTGCCTCGACTGAATCTACCAGGCTGAGCTGACTCCCCAGGGAAGACCTTGCCTTGGAGGAAGTGGGAATGGGGGGTGGATTGGGGGGTGGGGGGGAAGGCTGAGGGGTGGGAGGAGGAAGGACAGGGGAATCCGTGGCTGATATGTAAAATTAAATTAATTATAAAATAAAATATATAAATAAATTTAAAAAGTGGTTTGCTTCCTTGAACATTAACTAGCATAAACCTATGACTTTAAATTAAACCCTACTGAGTTCGAGGCCAGCCTGGTCTACAAAGTGAGTTCCAGGAAAGGCGCAAAACTACACAGAGAAACCCTGTCTCGAAAAACAAAAACAAACAAACAAAAATTAAACCCTGCTAAGGTTGTGTGTAATAAGCTGGATCAAAGCCATAGTAAAGGTATATTGATAGTGGTGCATACATACATGAACAGATATTTCTTGTGTAAACATAGAAAGAAGATAATATGCAAATCTAAATGATAAAACTGAGACAAATCAAAATAGACCAGTGCATGTTCAAGGGCAAATCTACAAAGATGCAGACATCCTCTTCCGACAACCACACATTCAGGAGACCTCAGCACTCTATGTATGGGCCCTTAGTAGTCCCATCTGCAGTACTGTTTACATAGTCACTAGAAAGTGTTCACACTGACTCAGTGGTATTGCCATGAAAGCCTATCAAATTTTGCTATTTCAGCCTCTGTGCATTATCCAGTTGAAACTGCCTTGCCATAAACATAGCCTTGCTTATGACAAATGATTTAAGTCATTGAGCCATTAGAATAAATCAGAAATTATTTAAAGTGCCTAAGCATACCACACCCTTTAATCTTAAAAACAACTACAAGAACCATAGGTTTTTTTGTTTGTTTGTCCATTTTACAGAAAGAAAATTGCAGTTTGGAGGAAGAAAAGTAATTTGATCCATATAGCAAATACATTTATGTCTAAAGGAAGTGAGTATTTGCCCAAGTTCCAAATCCTGGCACCAGTGGCTTTGGATATAGGTACTCACCACACCCTACTCCACACAAACAAATTCCCAAGGGTTACTGAAATCCTGGTGATTACTTTTTTATTTTAGCAAAGAGAAATAACACATTTCAAAACAAAAATAAATCAATGGAAAGGGAGGAAGAGGAGAAAGCTATAGTTCCACAGAGCAACAGGGACTTTTCCTGGTTCTTACTTTTCCTCTTCAATGTGTCACTTCCCCCAGTCCACTGAACAACTCCCACTGACTTCAAAACCAGCTTCTGGGGGAAAAAAAGAGCAATAAGGTCTAGAAGGGTCAGTAGGAGGAGACCCTGATCTGGAGGGAAGGCAGAGAGAAACAGAGATTCATTGCAGATGCCAGTCTTCACAAAATAGTGTGTTCAAAGCATCCTCCCTATGCTGATTTCTATCAGGGATCTGGGGTGGTTCAAAAAGTAAGAGTTTCCATCTGGGAGGGATGTGTTTCTGCTGTGCAGATATTTCCCAGGTTTCTAAGACTGTTCCAGGTTTCTGTGGGCCAGTCTGAGTTTGATAAAGAGGGAAAGGCAACCATATGTCAACTGGACTTAATTTACCTCTACCATGACAAGGCAGCCTTACTGTGCCTCCCACAGAGCTGATCTGTCTGTATTTGTGTACTTCTGTGATTTCAAGAAATACTTTTTTTTCCATAGAAGAAAAAAATGACCCTAGATTGAGATAGTACATAAAACAAACCTGTGATATAACTATAACACTTCTTACAAGAGGTTTTTGTGTTACCAAGCCCCAGCCACTCCACATAGCTGTTTCCTCTGTTGTATCAGGGGTTAGATTTTGTCTGGAAGTCAGGGTGATGCCTCTCTCCCTCCTGTCAATGATTTACAAGCTGACTTCTTTGAGATAGTCATTTAGGCATTCATCTTACTTTATCATCCATCCATCATTGTTACTGCTGCATCATTATTCAAAATCATTACAGACTTATAATGATGAGACTTCTGATAATAATGTTAATAAGCTTTCTCACTGCCTAGTTAAATCAGCATGCCTTTAATTTCTGTTCTGCCACAAAAGCCCCTGAGTTTCATGTTGGTCTGTTTTTGGGATAGTTGCATGTAGAGCTGAGAGGGATAAAGAAAACAAGTCCATGGCATCTTTTGAAATAGTACACTGAGTGACCTTTCTTGTAGAGATGGCAAGAAAAAGTAATACAGATCCCAACACTAAAATCCACCGGCCCATTTGTTCTCAACTCACATTTTGAGCAACTCTCCAAGGATGCTAATGGCCATCTGCTGAATGAAGGCCCAAGTCTGTCCTTCACCTTCTCAGACATGTCCTACTGGGAGTCAAGAAGTAAAGCACATTCTGGAGGCAAGGCATGATCCTAGGAGACTAATAAACACACTATAAGACAGTCTGCTGCCTAGAAAGTGAACATGGAGAAAGAGTGTGGCTGTGGGGAATTAGTAAAAATCCATGCATCCCCTTTTAGTCACAGCAGGAGTGAGCTTGTGACTAGAATCCTATCTATAAATGCATTCCCTTCCAATGTCAACAGGAGTTTTGTTACAGCTTTACAGAGTGAAGTGGATTCATACGTCATTCACAATGATTCATCTTGCTTCCTCTGCTGCATTTTTATATATATTGACAACATATAAAAATACATTCTAAAAAAAAATCAATTTTGTTTTGTAGTATTCTCCTGAAACATCAAAAGTAGCCCTGAGAATTAAAAGATTTGACAGCCTGTGAACAAATACTTAAGGGGGGTGACCCACAATGGAATTCCATGGGCCTTAGACTCAACCGGCTCACAAAGAAAAGTGCAAGTGCTTAAGCATTGCAGATTGCTCTTGATTTATTTTGAGATTTGAATTTCCATTTTATTTTTAACAAGAGCTTTACAGTTCGCTGACAAATGTCCTGCACTATATTTAGAGGAATAATAATATTTAAGATCGGGAGCATACACTGACAGAGCTGGCTTTCTACTTTTTCTCTATAGACAGAGAAAGCAAATGCACACAGTAAAAGCATTCATGTCAATGGTTTGCATATTCTAGCAGAATTATTAATTCCTCACTGACCTCTGTAGTAAATGGTCTTGTAGGTGTGTCAGGGATGCTTTCAAACTCCATCTATGATGTCTTTTCCCCCATGAACTACAAAATTTCCGCCATCAAGCAGGCAATTAGTTTTATCCAAGGAGAGCTTCAAAGTTGAAAGTGAGTTTGAAAACAAAAATAAAAAGGACAAATAGCTTGTTAACCTAGCCCCAAACAGCACAAACAGTGTGTACTGCCTTTGCATTTAGAATTAGATTTTTCAGCAAAAAGAAAAACACTGTCTTTGGATTTCCTTGAAAGAAAGTTAGAGGCCAGCAATATGCTGATTATTCTTCAAAGAAGAAGGGGTGTTGAAAGCTTTTAATAACATGTAAAAATTTCAAGTTTGCAAGCCACAAACAGTACACAATGGTAATGTTTTATCACATTATAAATGTAAGTCACTCTGTGTACTATTTGGAGACAGCAAATACTTTCAAACAAATCTGAATGCCTTTACTTCTAAGCTCAAACAGAAGGAAAAAGCCAGACACTTTGAGGTATTCAAAGATAACTGTCCTTACAAAATTATGTGTTTTTCCTGAAAAAGACATACATAATTTATAAAAGCACTGAATACAAACAAAATTGAATAATTGAGGATTGATCATGAGTTTCTGAGGCTCCTTCTGTCAGTCAGATTTTTCAAGTAAGCACAGATTATCACTTTTTTCCTAATGATAGTCATTGTGAGTTCCCCAGTAGATCATTAATTGGAGGAAACACAGTACATAAATAAATAGGCCCATAGGTTCACGAGACAAGCATCCCCTGCCAGTCCCAAATAGCAAGGAACCATGAAGATTTACTGAGTCCTTAAGGGCTGTTCCCCTGCCTAGTAATGTGTTAGGCTCTAAACTAATGCCATCTCCTTTAATGTTTCCCATGGTTCGGCCTAGTCAGTGAAGATACCACTTCTCTTGTTATGAACACTTAACACTCAGAAGTGAAGGGCTATGTATGGCTGTGGTCCTCTAGTACGAAGATGTCTAAAAGGTCCTCTGCCTTCCCTCCTAAATATTCTCACTGTGTAGTTCCCGCTTTGAGCTTTGGAACTGTGAATGGCGTTCTTTGTCCACTAATCCACTATACCCATTGGAAGAAGCACATAAGGAAGGATTTTCTGCACAGATCATAAACTGTTCTAGCTTGTGGCCTCGGAGATCCTAACTGTTCATCTCCCTCCACTCCATGAAGCTCTGCTTAGCATGGGTTGACATGCCAGTCCAAAATAGAGACATTTTCTTTCCCTACTTCCAACCTAACTTACCACTACTAAAAAGGTAAATTCAGTAATACTTGTAGGATGTACAAAGTTCCTTAATCTTTTTCTCTGAAGAAAACTATTTTTAAGGTGACAATGTATCAGTAGATGCAATGGAGTGGGAAGAAATATTTCAATCAGAAACGGCCAAACTATCAGTCTTGGAAATAGGGCATGGGGTTTGCAGGTACAGACGCCTCTGCTTACCTGCATCTATGCTACATCCTTATGAATCCAGATGTAACAGATATGTGCACTCAATGTTTTTGTGCAAAATAACACCATTCTTGCTTAAACATAATATCCTATCAGTGTGCAGGTTCATCTGGCTCTGAGTTTCTCAGTCTCTGATTGTAAATGCCCAAGGACAAGCATTGGAGATAAATAAAGACAGTGGTAAGTTTGAGTCTGGCCAGCTCATCTGTTTCCTTGGCCATCCTAACTAGCCATTGCAAGTTCTGTATTAGAATCTGACACAGGCACAAGACACGTATACCTATGATGAATACAGAAAACCACATAAGATAACTTACTAAAAGCCACAGAGAAAGCATTTGCTTATCCAGGCTACAGGACTTTTTTGCTGGGTGAATCTGTAACACGTGTGGGTGGTACCCAGAGATTTGAGTGGAAATGAATCCTGGTATTGTTGGTGTTGACCTGGTTTACTCTTAAAAGATGGCCAAAGTCTTTGTTTTCCACATTACCTAGGATCATCCTGGATATTTTTTTCTTCTCAAAAGGAGACTGAAATGGTGCGATTAAATTACTGTGAAAAAAAATTCCATTTGGGATAATGACTGAGAAGACAACAAAGTAATCAATGAGGACATCGTGGAGTCCTCATTAATCTCTGATCAAAATAAAGTCCTGCAGTTTAGGAGAAGGGATTGCACCCATACGAGAAAATCTGGAACAAATTTCCATGCAAAGTGGTGACTTAGGAAGAGCCATGGGGAGGGAGACTTCAGCTTACTTAAGGAATGCAAGTGTGTGTTGAATCGTCACAGAGCAGTAGAAACGGAGGGAAAGGAAGGAAAGGTAAATAAGGCATCTCCAAATTCCTAACATAATGATTCTAGAAAAGGTATCTGGACATGGGCCCATAGCAGGACCAATGCCTCTACAACATCCCTGTCCCCATCTTCTGCAACCTTTCTGCATTAATATTGAGGGAGAAATGGGTTTTGTGACTCATAAAGGGCAAGCATACTAAACAAACTACAGTTCTTATACGAGACATATGGGTACAAAACACACTATTTGTCAGAAATTCCAATGTAATCTAGCGTACTGAAATTTATTTATTAACACTAATACTGTATTAACAGAAAAAGCTGGCAGTTGTGAGTCAAGTACTGAATGGTGTGTTCTTGGTTAATGATGCAAGCCAAAGGTCCTTATCTAGGAGAACACTTCCCAGTTTCCTGGGACATATTTTGAAAGCATTAACTTTTGGGGGCTTTCCCTTGTGATCAGAATTCTTATGAATCAAGTACCATTATGTTTATAGTCCCTGTGCATATCCATCTGGGAATGACTGTTATAACCCAGACTAATAAAAAGAAGAAAAACACCAAATACACCAAAGTCCTCCAACGACTCCAATGACTCCACTAGGCCTCTAGAGAGAGACAGTTCAGAAGTCCCAAAGCTTCAGACAGCATCACCCTGGGAATGATTAAAGGGATTACGCCAATCCAAATGTCAGTCTACTTCTTTAGCACCCACATGAGGACCGTGCAGAGAGAGTCAGCCTCACCTAAAGTAGCAAATGAGCAGCACCAGAATAGAAGCTGTGGCACCTGATGCAAGAACGTCCACATGCTGTCACTGCAGAACAATTCCCTCCCGTGTCCTGTTTCTTCAACAGCTGAAAGAACTGGCACACCCAGGAGGAGGAGTAGAGACATTTTTCTGCGCTTAAGTAATGTGCTAACTCCTTCATGGCAGAGTGACTGTCCAGTCATGAGACGACATACCAAAACCCACATCTGAATTAGGAATTACCTCAATGGATGTCGACCATTTCTTCATCTTATCAGCAAAGGGGCAAACAGCAGGAAAAGTGAGGACAGAAAAATATAATTGCAGTTCAATAAAAATAAAACCATTTTTTTTCTTCTAGGGATATGCGTTGTATGTAGGCATGTGTGGTAAGTGATGTGTTGTGGTGTAGCAGAGTAGAGAAGGGAATAGCCCCATTTGCTTTTCTTCACAATGTCATTTTTCCCCTAACATAGTTAACTTCTTACATTTATTTTACTTTTAAATTAAGTATAATTACATAATTCTCCCATACCCTATCCTTTCTCCAATGCCTCCTGTGCCTTGCCTCAAATTCCTGGTCTCTTTATCTTTAATAATTATTGTTACATATGTGTGTGCATATTAATGAATAAATATATAAATACAGTTTGCTGAATCCATGTACTGTGGCTTATGTGTGCATGTTTTCAAGGCTGACCACTTGGTACTGGATAACCATTTAAATTGCTCATCTCTAGGGAAGATTGATTCTCTCTTTCTCTCAGAACTCATTAGTTGCTTGCAACTCTTCATCTAAGTGTGGAGTCCCGTGAGACTTCTCTCATCAGTGTTGGCATCTCAATGGCTGTCATTGAACAGGCCTTGTTTAGGCAGCCATACTGTTAAGATTACATGGATGTAGATT
>CABHPH010149967.1:0-23147 GCA_902168325.1 Peromyscus nudipes
ACTCATCTGACTTTTATATATGGACTGTATTATTTTAGGAACCAAACAGTTGATGGGGTGGTATCTGTGGTTAATAAATGAAGTAAGAATAAATAAGTAATAAATAAGTAAGAATTGTGTAAGCAATATTGACTCTGGCACTCCATGAGCATGGACCATCATTCCTGGAACATCATTTCATCATCGAGTGCCTTCTTCACTTTCTTTCCTCCGGATCTTAAAATTCTCATCTAGAGTCTTTTTCATAAATGGGATGGTTTTCCTGGTTTCTTTCTCCTAAAGTTTGTTATTGATATAGAGAGAACCTACTGATTTTTGTATCCTAGTTTTGTATCCTGTTTTTGCTGAAATTATCTAAGAATTTTTTTGTGGGATCTAGGATCTTTTAAGTGCAGGATCGTATCATCTGCAAATAGGGTTTATTTTATTTATTTATTTTACTTCTTTCCCGTTTGTATCTCTTTTTTCTCTTTCTTGATTGTTTCTTTAGCTGAGACTTTGAGCATTATGTTGAATAAGAGCAGAGAGAGTGAACACCCTTGTCTCGTTCATGATTTGGGGGGAAATGCTTTCCTTTTTTCCACATTTGGTACAATGTTGACTATAGGTTTATCATATCCAGTATTTACTATATTGAGGTATGTTCTTTTTATCCCTAGTTTTTTATTTCAGGGTTTTAACATGAAAGGAAATTGAACTTTATCAAAGGCTTTTTTGCATCTGTTGAGGAAATCTTGTGATTTCTCTCCTTAAAGCCGTTTTTGGGTTGTATTATATTTGTTGATTTGCATAGGATGAACCATACTTACATCCAAACAGCTTGGTCATGGTGGGTAGTCTCAATGAGTTTTTGAAGTCAGCTTCTGTTGAGAATTTTTGTTTCTATGAGGTTTTGTGAAGTGGCCTTATTCAGCTTTGGTACTGGGATAATGCTGACTTTTCTCGAACGAATTTGATAGTGTTTTACTTTATGGAAAACTTGGAGAAGTTGGCGCTAGCTCTTTTATTTTTAAGGTTTGGTAGAATTCAACTGAGAATTAATCTGTTCTGGGCTTTTATTCGCTAAGAGACTTTGTGATTTGCCCTTGGTTTCATTGACTGCTATGGATCTGTTTAAATTGCTCATATTCTCTTGAATTAATTTTGGTAGGCTACGCGTGTCTAAGAATTTATCCATTTCCTGTCCTTTCCAGCATTTAAAAAATATAAGTTTTTGTACTATTCTCTAATGATCCTTTAGATTTCACTGACAGCTTGTTGCAGCACCCCGTTTTTAATCTTTGGTTTTTATTAATCTGAATCTTCTCTCTCTCTTCTTTCCTCCCCACCGCACGCCCCTGGTTATTATGGTTAAGGGTTTGCCAGTATTATTTATTTTACTATTTTGTAAAGCACTAACTCTGTGATGGAGTCTACGTAAGTGTCCTTTCAATCTCTACAAAATGCTTACATTTTGAATATTAACCTAGCAACTAAAAGAGTTAAACCTTGAAGTATTTTAATCTTATACTTTTCATTTCCTCCTCACTCCCTACTGACACACCACCAACGTATGCATTCAAAATCATATGCACTCGGTATCGAAGGTACAATACCGATATGGGGTCAGTAACGCATTTCTTAGTTTTTAGCGCTGTAAGGAATTTTTGGAGGATGAAACTGAAGAATGCACCGGAGAAACTCCCATCTGGGGTCGCTTTCTGGGTCCAGCCCCTGAAAACATTTGCACTCTTTCCACCTTTCAGGAGGACACCGACCCGCGCCTGCAGCGAGACCCGGGGCTCCCTCTGCCCGGCCGGCTCCAGCTCTGCGCGTGCGCGCGGTGCCCTCCGCGGCTTCTTCTTTGCTCGGAACCTGCAACGGGCGGTTTCTTGCGCGCTAGCCGCTGCTTCCGACCGGCGCCTTTTGCCCGGAGCACGGAAGGGGCGGGCCATGGAGGCTTATTACATGGAGCTGGTGGCCGTACTGAAGCGCGGGCTGCAGCAGGTCACCGGCCACGGCGGCCTGCGGGGCCTCCTGAAGATTTTCTTCAGGTAGGGAGGGCCAGATCTCGACTCTGGGACTCTGGGGACGGCCCCGCGCTGGCTGCTGTCCTGGAAAGGGGCCCCGGGGTAGATCACCCCCGGAGGGCCACAGTCCCCGTCAAGGACGACAGGTTCGGTCCCAGGGTTGCGATCGTCCGAAGTCTCTGGCTCTGGCTCAGTCCCAAGTGATGGATGGGGCTGTGACGCCAGCAGGGCTGGGGCAGCGAGGCTGCACCGGTCCCCGAGTCCTGGGGTGCAATGACTTACCAGATGCCCCCTTGGTGACCTTGGGGAGTTTTCCTTGGCGCTGGCGTACAGTAAGAAGTTGGAAGGAGGCGCTCCTCATCCTCTGTGTCCACCCCTGATAATCCCCGACAAGCAGCACCACTGCGGGGAACCATTTGGAGACCTGCAGTGGGTTGAAAAGTCCAGGAGACATTGGCCATACGAAGATGAAGTTCTTTGACTCTTCGAAGAGTTTGCTGACTAGTGTCTCTGGGTGCGGGGAAGGTAGAAAAAAACGTGTACTGTGGCTTGCAGGTCGTGGTTTAAATAGAATTTAAGCACATCCGTTGTGTTGGTTCATTCTTCTCACCTGTCTACGTGCTCCTGGGACAACACAGGAGACGCCAGAGTTCTTAGCAGGAAAGGTGACCCTTGAACGTTGAGTAGTGGCAAGAGCTGAAGGCTATAGAGATGTGCAACCGGCGACTGTCCCCAGAATCTCCTCATTCCCGTAGCTGGTGCAGCAGTACATGGTATTCTCGCTCTTTTCTGTTTGTGTCTTGAACAGGGAACGGTTCTGAGATGCCCCCTTTTTTTTTCCGTGTATTTACAGGGCCAATGATATACGGCTCGGTACCTTGGTGGGAGAGGACAAGTATGGAAACAAATACTATGAGGACAATAAGCAATTTTTTGGTGAGTGCAATATTTTCTCTATGAATAATTGGATTTGGGGTTGGGATTTTGAGTCTCTTTTCCATACTATGCGTGAGCTTATACGAAGTCCTTGGAAAGACATGGAAAACTCAATAGAACATTTAAAAAAAAAAAATGGGCTGACAAGATGGCTCAGCCAGTTTGGGCGCCGCCACCAAGCCTGGTGACCCGAGTCATTCTTGAAGTAGGCTCTTTAGACGACCTCATGCCTCATCTTTCAGGTGAAGAAACCGAGACATCGACTGGCTAAAAGTATTCCAGTTTATGCGGCTGCGGGTTGGTGCCCCAGAGGTTAACATCATAAAGAAATGAACTAAAATCTGGCTTTTATAGATGAAGCAGCCAAAGCTCAAGGAGTAGCTTTGCCAGAGACTTAATCGTATAACAGGAATGATAAGAGAGCCCAAGGAGTTCTTCTTTCTACTCACTACTGTGTTGTTAGGAATCAAACTGACTTTCCCTCTCTCTCCTTTCTCTGTTCTCACACTAAAATATAAGAACCTTTATTTTTGCTAATTATTAAAATGATGTACACATTGGAAATATTCAGTTTTAGTGTATAGAGTAAAGCGTGAAAGTTGAGCCGAGAATATTAAATAGTTCAGTGATAGAGTCCTTTACTTGTGTGGCCAAGGCCCTGGGTTCAACTCTTTTTTTTTAAATTTATTTTAATGATTCCTTTTTATTTTTTATGCACATTAGTGTTTTGCTTGCATGTATGTCTGTATGAGGGTGTCAGATCCCCTGGAACTGGAGTTACAGATGCTTGTGAGCTGCCATGTGGGTGCTGGGAATTGAACCCTGGTCCTCTGGAAGAGGAGCCAGTGCTCTTAACCACTGAGCCATCTTTCCCACCCTTGGGTTCAACTCTTAAGTACAGAGGCGAAAAAGAAAAAAGTACAAAGTGACTTCTGTTGTAAGTTTACTCTGTTTCTCCTCTTTAAGTTTTTTTTTTTTTTTTTTTGGTTTTTCGAGACAGGGTTTCTCTGTGTAGCTTTGCGCCTTTCCTGGAGCTCACTTGGTAGCCCAGGCTGGCCTCGAACTCACAGAGATCCGCCTGGCTCTGCCTCCCGAGTGCTGGGATTAAAGGCGTGCGCCACCAACGCCCGGCCACTCTCCTCTTCAAGTTTTTAATTACATTTATGTCCTTAATTTTTTATTATTATTTTCGAGACAGGGTTTCTCTGTGTAGCTTTGGCGCCTTTCCTGGAACTCACTCTGTAGCCCAGGCTGGCCTCGAACTCACAGAGATCCACCAGGCTCTGCCTCCCTAGTGCTGGGATTAAAGGCGTACGCCAACCACTGCCCAGCTGTACTTACTTATTTTTACGTGTGGGTGTTTGAGACCCACGGTGCACATGAGAAGGTCAGAGGACAGCTGTGGGAGTCTGTTCTCTCCTTCCACAGTGTGGGATGCAGTGATTGAACTCAGGTCCTCACACTTGGCCACAAGCACCTTTACCCGCTGCCATCTCACTGGCCCTTGTAGTTTTTCTTCTCTTTTAATACTTTAGCTTATGTATATTTTAAAGACTTTTTAATGGTGGGAGGTAGAGAGGTATCTCTGTGATTAAGAGTGCCTGCTGCTCTTGCAGAGGACTTGGGTTCAATTCACAGTATCCATGTGGGAGCTGTCTACAACTCCAGTTCCAGGGGAATCTGATGCCCTCTTCTGGCCTCCGTGGGTACCAGACACACATGTGGTGCATGTATACACATGTGGATAAAACACTCATACACATAAAATAAAAATCAATAATTCTTTAAATAAACAATCTTTTCTGGGAGTGCCCTGGGCAGACAGGACATGTGCCTACCCACTTTGCTTATTTCTCTGTCAGGGTGTTGGGGAGAAGCAAGGATTCTCCACTGTGAAAAGGTTGCGACCCCCCACCCCCACCCCACCCCACACACACACAGCTTAATCCCTGTTCTGTGATGAAGCCTGCTTCATAGTGCACCAGGATGCCATCCCTCGTGCATTGCTGCTGTGTTAGAACACAATGTCTTCTTGGTGTTCTGTGGACATGCATCAAAAAAGGATCTTCTTTCTCGCAGGCCGTCACCGATGGGTCATATACACCACTGAAATGAATGGCAAAAACACGTTCTGGGATATGGATGGAAGCATGGTGCCTCCTGAATGGTAAGCTAAACCAATATGCTGTTTATTTGACGGGCAGTGGTTATTTCACAGTAGAAGTATCTATTGCGTAGTTACTTATAAGGCATTTACTAGTGATAAGAGTCTGCCTCAGGGCCCAGTGGTTATACAAGTTACTCCACAGCAAAAAACCGCAGTCACTTGTTTTTTCCATAACTTTTGTGAGTCAGGGGTTCTAGGCAAAACAAGATGGCTTGTGTCTGCTCTGGGATGTCTGGGACCTCAGAGTTCTCGGCTCATCTGAAGACTTGTTCACTGTGCAGCTGGTAGTTGATGCTGGCTGTCAGCTGGGAGCAGAGCTGAGGCTCGGAACACCTTCATGTTGCCTTGCTTCTTCAGGTGAGTGCTTCGAGAGAAAACAAGTGGAAGCCATATTGCCTTGTTAGACCTGATCTTAGAAGCATCCATTATTACGTCCATCTTCCAGGCATTGAAACAGGGAGAAAGTTCTGCCCCAGTTCAGCAGAAGACACTGAGTGCCCTCTCTTGAAGGCATGTTAAAATGACACTATATATGTGTAATATATATTGGCGTGGTGATCTGAGGGAAAACATATGCCACAGTTCCACCTATGTGAGCAAGGAAAAGGTACAAAGAAACCTGGCCCTGGACTCCTCATCTATACAATGATAGTCCTAAAATTCCTTAAGTCTCTAAAACCTCTATGGTTTCATAATATGCATGTTTTGAAACAAAAACAGAATGTTAAATGCAGCTCACTTAACAGATTTATATAAAATATTTCAGAGCAAAGTACTTACATCCTTTTTATTTTTTTATTTTTTTGATTCTTGAAATAACAAACTTTGAAAATCCTTCCCAATTGGTCCAGAAAATTTCATTTAAGAAAATTCAAAAACCAGAAACACAGCCAGAAGTTGCTGATTTAGTGGTGCAGGCTTGGAATCCTGTCTACTTAGCAGGTTGAGGCAGAAAGAGCACCAGCCTGGACAGGGGCTTGGGGCGATGGCTCACTGACAGTGCTCACCCAGCACGAGGCTCGCTCTCAGTTCCCAGTACTGCAAAGCCAACAGCAACGGATGAAACCCCAGAAGTTAATGCATTAGGTTGCCTGTGACATTTGATCTTAATTGAACCTGGTCACTGGCATAGTTTGGGGGTCGATCGAAGATGGGACAGTCTCACGGTACACCCTTCAATTCTAAAGACTCTTGGAAGCAGGCACGTGATGTTAGTGGGTGAAATGCAGACCTGAGACAGAAGGAGTGCTGGGGATTGTGGTGATGCACAAATAAAATACCACCACAGGGGATGGCCGTGAGCTGGTGCCGTTAGCTGAGACTCCTACCAAGGCCTTCCAGATCATAGTTTGTCTAAATGAGTACATTTGTATTTTCATTGTGAGAGTTCTTGGTTTTCTGACAGTAATTTTTTTGTAGCAATTTAAATATACCCAATAGAATGTTCCATGGTGGTGGAAATGATCTGTGTCTTCACAGCCTAATACAGTGGGCACACCTGGCCCCGAGCACTTTAAAATGTAGATAATACAGCTAAGACAAGAAGTCATTTGTGTATTTACTTAGACTTTGTGTGTGTGTGTGTGTGTGTGTGTGTGTGTCACGGGGCTTCGTTCTGTAACCTAGGCTGGTTTGAAGCTCCTGGTGAGCCTCCTGCTTCAGCCTCCTGAGTACTAAGATAACAGATAGGAGTTAACCCTTTATTCATATATCCAGCCTTTTATTCTATTAGAATGAAATAGGCTACTTGGTTGGGTCAACAGTTTTCAAAAATGCTGTTTGTCTTCCAAGAGCTTTCACTCATAAGTAGTTTTTCACCTGGGCCGGTACCTGAACTAGTTGGGAACACTGGTACCATCGCAGGAAGTTACTGAGTGTAAGAGGTAAAGCAGCAGCAGCTAGGAGATGATCCCTCTGGGCTTAGTGTTGTGATGTTTTAAGGGAATAGGCTGTAGCTCTGTTAGGGTCTGGGGAGCTGTCCAGGTCTAGAGCTGCGTTAAAGGACTCAGCCCACAGCCTCAAGGTCAAGCACAGGGCTTACCAGCTGAGCAACCACCTTGCTTCTGTGCCATTGATGGTTCGTAGCTGGACTTCATTCTGGGTGGACATAAGAGGCTTGTGTGCTGTTGTGTTCAGACTGACATCTGTCTCCTTTAGATACTAGCATTTGTGCTCGGGGTCAGCATCTTGAGAGCAGGGAAAAGGGGGTACTGGTTTAAATTATGTGAAATGAAGCCCATTTAAAATGAGTTAACATTTTGGCAAGATAAAAGTCCTGTTCAGCTGAGTGAATCCTTTTACGTGATCATGTATAAGATCACATGGACAGAAAGGCAGAGCTGGAGAAAAGGATCACTCTAGCAGGTGCCTGAGGGCGACAGGGGATAGGAAGCTGGATTTCTTTGAAAGGGTTCTCCTAAGGGTAGAGACTTTGATGACTCATCTCTGTATGGGAAGAGGTGGTGACGAGCAGACTCAGCTGAGTTTGTTCTTAGACAGAACTCACTCTGCTAAATGTGGTATACTGTAGAATTCTCCATTCCTTCTGTATGTAAATCTGAAGGTGGGACCCAGATGTCATAGTTTCTGTCTGTGATCTTGGCACTCCAGAGGCTGAGGCAGGATGGCTGTGAATTCAAGACCATACTGGAGTACAGAGTGTAATCCTGCCTAATAAAACAAAAATAAAATTGAAGGTGAGTTAATCTTTAATGAGAGAGCCAGGTGACATTATGCACATACAGTATGAATAGCAGATGCAACTTAATCATCTTTCCGCATTCAACTGTTCATTGAGTCCCCAGTGCTTATAAACTATTGTAGATGCTACACATGGAACATTGGGTAAAACAAACCTATGTTCTTATGGCAGAGAAATATGTGGTTGTGTATATTCAAAGTAATAATGAAAGCAAAGAAGATGAAATGAAGCTGGGATTTATGGGATTTCTAAGGAGGTAGAGAACAATGGGGAAATCCAGAATTTTTTTTTCTTTTTTTTGAGGTAGAGTCTTACTGTATAGCCTAGATTGGCCTCGAACTCATGATCCTGCCCCAGCTTCCTGGGTGCTGGTATTATAGTCATAGACCACTGTGCCCTGCTTAGGAGGTTCTTTTAATACAGGGGATAGGAAAATCTTCTTTGAGGAAGTGACATTTTAGGAGCCTTAGGAGCGGGTGGGAGTTCCAGGCGGAATCTTTCCTGGACGCTTAGCTGTAGAAGCTCTGGTGTTCCGCATACACTGTGGTGTGTTACAAGAACAGCAGTATGGTCGGTTTGTGAGTGAGGGGAAATGAGAAGGAATGGGATAGGACAGATAACTGTGTCCCAGAGCACTGTAGACAACGGTTAACACCTTCACTTTTTATCTGCAATTCTTTGGAAGTCACTGGGAGGTAAGGTAGGTTGTGATCCGGTTTACAAAATCTTTGAAACAGTTTTTTTTTTTTTTTTTTTTTTTTTTAAATTCATTTTCAGAGGTATCATCAGCATTTGAATCATTTCAAAGTAGGGTGTCCAAATGCGGCCCCATCACACCTCAGTACCTTAGTGTATAATTACTACATCTCCTGTTTAAACACAGTTTAAACATCGACTTCAAGAAATTACCAATGATGTACTGTGGAGTTTGGGCTGAACCTGGTACTAAATTGATGGAGTACAAATACTAGGATAAAAAGTGTATACAGTGATTTAAGTTTTATGACACAAAGCCACTGTAAGAAATGAATACTAAAAACAGTTAATATGGAGTAACGTTAGCTCTCCGTCATTACGACAGAATGAATGCCTGAAATAATTACGTATGAAGAGAAGAGAGTAGGTACAAGAGCCATGCTTGCCCCAGGAGCTTCAGTTTTGTTTCCAGGCTGGAGGTACAGCTCAGGTACTTGCTCAGGATGTGCAAGGATGTGTTCAACCCACGGTAACACTAAATCAGTCAATCAATCAATCAATAAGAGTCCGTTAAAGCAGGAAAAGGGACATGCACGAGAGTTGTGTTGGAAGGTGACGCTTTCCTCTCAAGTCAAGGGCTGCATGTGGACAGGGTGTCACAGAAATAAGGCCATGCTTCTCTTGTCACACTCCGCCAAGTGGCCTCCAGTTTGGATTTGTCCCATTGTTAATTATAACTTTTATAACAGTTCATTGAGATGTCTGCTAGGTTTTTTCCTAAAAAAGAAATTACTCATTTTCCCTTTGTAGTTAATTAGCATTTTGTGAGGCAATATGTTGAAGTTTCATATCCCATTCATATTTTTAATCTATTTATATTAGTTTCAATTCCTGTTTGAGTCAGTGGATTATAATCAGTTTCTATAATTAGTTCTTTTATTACTTAAACTGGGCTCAATTTGGTTATTGGGACCCGTTTGGAATGCCTTTTGGATGCTTTTGAAATGACCCCGTCCTTCTGAGAGTGAGCCCTTGCTTTCCTGTACCAGGTGCTCCTGTTTTAACCTCGAGGTTTCTGTCTCCACCTCACAAACAGTGATTTCTGTGCAGGGAGATGGACCAGGGCATGCCTCAAGCCTGATGCTCCGTCAGGGTCATGAAGTTCAGCCCAGTCTGAAGGAAACTAAAGAGCCATGAGACCTGATCTTTTTGCTGTAATAATTTTGCTAGATGATGAATGTGAATGGGCTCTGAAGATTACAGGATAGTGTAGTGGTTGAAAGTCGTTCTGAAAAGTTGGTGATGAGTGTAATGAGGAAGGGTATTCCTGAGACACACAGAAAGCTAGGCTTCTGGGGCCGGTTAGCTAAGATGTGGATTCAAAGGAGAGGTCTTGACTGAAAGTGAAACATAGCAAAGGTGAACTTTAGGGAAGCGGAACTGACTTCTTGCTAAAGAAAGCCTTAGTGGTCTCGATACTAGATCAGACCAGCCATGGCATTCCCTTAAGACAAAGCCTAACCTAATCCAGAGCAAGACCAGAGCTCTTCACCCCTCCTGTAAAGGCTGAGAGAGATGAGGAAGCCACAGGAAGAAGTTTGAAGCTAGCAGGGGTTGGCTTATGAAGTTTAAGGAAAGAAAGCATTTCCGAGACGTAACAGTCACAGGTGAAGCGGCAGGGACCAGTGGAGAAGCTGCAGCCAGTTATCCGGAAGATGGAGCTGAGAACTGATGAAGGTGGCCGTGCTAACTGACGGTTTCAACGCAGACGAAACAGACCCCTCTACATGGGGAGTCCATAGCTAGACGTGAGTGGAGACCTCAGTGCCTGGCCTCAAAGTTCAAGGCTAATGCAGCTGATGGCTTCAGGTGAAAGACAGTGCTGTTTGCTGTTCCAAAAAGCCTGTGCTCTGAGGGATTGTGCTGAAACCTGCGATCTGTGAATGGAATGGCAAACCTAGACAGCGGCATTCCTGTTTACAACCTGTTTAACTGATGTCACTGTGGAGACCTACTGCTCAGAAATAGATTCCTTTCCAGTACTGCTACTCACTGACAACACTTACTGAGTGCTCCAAGGGAGATGGACGAGGAAATTAACGCTTGCAATCCTGCTAACACACATCCCTTCTGTAACCCCTGCATCAAGGAGCAGTTCTGACTTACCTGACATAATTCACAAATACATACGGTGGTTGTGGCTACTACAGACACGATTTCTCCGATGGATGTGAGCAGTTAATTGAAAACCTAGAAAAAAAAAAGTCACCATTCTGGAAAGCATTAAGAGCATTAATAATTCATGGGAGGATGTAAAAATATC
Organism: Peromyscus nudipes; assembly: GCA_902168325.1. Lineage (NCBI taxonomy): Eukaryota > Metazoa > Chordata > Mammalia > Rodentia > Cricetidae > Peromyscus > Peromyscus nudipes. Next base: position 10,833 of record CABHPH010149967.1, read on the forward strand.
AACATAAGAAAGAGTTGACTCCAGCCCTCACGAGTGGCTTTGAGGGGTTCAGGACTTGAGAGGGCGCAGTAACTAACGCTGTGGTAGGACAGACGGACGCTGTGGTAGGACAGACGGACGCTGTGGTAGGACAGACGAGAACACTAGGATCAGAAGTGGAGCCCGAGGTGCTGCTGGGATGCCATGCTAAGAAGTTCCTGGATAAGAGTGAAGATGCTGTGAACATTGTGGAGATAATAGCAAAAGACTTAGGGTATTACAGGGACTTAGTCGATAAAACAGTAGCATGGTTTGAGAGGGAAGACTCCAACAGGTTCTTCTGTGGTAAAATGCTATCAAAGAGCATCAGGTACCCCATGGAATTCCTTACGGAAGACTCAACTGACGTGGCGAGCTTGGGTGTCCTCTTAGGAACATGCCAGGAACTAGAGAGACGACTCCGTGGATAAAGTGCTTCCTTCTTGTGGAAGCGTGAGGACCTGGGCTTGCATCCCCAGCACGTGCATAGCCCAGGATGGCGGTGTGCACCTGTAGCCCCAGCACTGGGATATAGAGTCGAGAAGACCCCAGAGACTTGCCAACCGGCCTGTCCAGTCCGCAAGCTCAAGGTTCAGGGAAACCCTCTCTCAGAAGTTGAGGTAGTGAGTAAAGGAAGACACATCGTATCAACTTGCAGTCTCCACATACTGCCCCATGGAGCATACACTGGCATACACACAGACACACAAAGAAAAGGAAGAGAAATTGCCAGGCTAGGGGTGTAGCTCAGCAGTAGATTGCCCACAGGAGAGACAAGACTTCAACAGCAAAAACTGAGAGACAAGACTTCAGGATGATGGCTGGCAACTTTTAGCAATAAAGTATTGTAAATTAGGGCATGTGTAGTTTGGGGACATACTGCTGCATACTTACTAGGTGCCAGCATCATGGGAGCTCAGTTTTTATGTGTATGTTCAACCAGAAGGCTTCTTGGGGTACTTCCCTTCATGTGCTGCTGAACAGACCATAGCCCACAGCATTCCCGTAGCGGTTTCATATCCCCCATCATGCTTCCTGCCTGGTCCCACACATTCCATTCTCCTCTCCCCCAGCCTGTATTGGCATTTTTTTCCCTTGCTAGACTTCTTGATGATTCTTTCTGTGTAACTGAGTTAGTACTTCCATCCTAGTCCCTCAGTGGACTGCCGCCTCCCGTTGTGAACTTCCTCCTTTACCCCAGTTTGCCTCCAACACCCACACACGATTGCTCCGTTCCTAAGGGCACCCCTCCTAGCGTGAATTTTCTGACTCACCTTGCTGGGTTAGCAGACAGAATGATGGGTTTCAGTATGACGTTTTCATACATATCTGTAATAACTGTTGGGGCATATTTTCCTCTCACCCCAGCTTGGCCTCCCTTCATGGCTTTTGTATTCTGGTTACTGGATAGGTTCAAGGACGAGGGTAAGGCCTCAGGCTAACCCCTCAGGAAGCTGCTGTGCACAGTTTAGCTGTCTGGCAAAGGTGATAGCTGCTAGACTAGCATGTGAGTGAAACAAGCTGAATCTTAGATGATGTTGGTTATCAGTCACCGGGCATCCGTTACCGTACAGCCTAGTGTAGCAAACAGTGGCTCCCATTCTCTGTTAGCACCTGGGTGTTTCCTGTGAGTGCCTCTGCTCCGGGCCTTCACAGAGCTCCAGCGGAGGTGCCATCTGGAGCTGGAGTCATGTCTTCACTTTGGAAGGCTATACTGCCACACTCACAGGATCCTTTGGCACAGAGATACCTCATGACTTGACAGCTGGCTTCCCCAGAGCCAAAAGTTGGAGAGAAAGCAAGAGTCCCCTCCAGGTGGAAGCCAGGCCTTCCAAACCTAATCTTAGAAGTGACATTCTGCTTGTTAGGAGTGAGCTGGTTAGTCCCTACTCTAAAAATGGGCCTTGCACAAGGGGGTGGGTCCAGGAAAGGTGATCATCGGAGGCCCTCTCGGGAGGCCTGGAGCACAGCAACAGGAAACAGAACTAAGATATATGTAAAAAAGGAAAAAGAAACGTTCATTCAGGAGCTGGGCCTGGCTGCACATGAAGTTCTAGCACTCCACAGGCTGGGAGAGAGGCATGGAAAGTTTGAGGCCAGCCTACACTACATAGCAAGACTTGGTCTTAACAGCAAAGACATGTTCAGATCGTTTGTTCATTTTTAAGTGCAAATTACTTGCTTTTTTTGTTGTTGTGTCTTTTAATTCAAGGTCTTGGATCTGGGGTACTGGTGGTAGAGTTATCAAGAGAGGGGAAGCAGGCTGGTAGTCAGGAGTCCTCTTTTATACCAGGACTGGGGCAGGAGAATAGTCAGTTGAAACCACTCATTGGAGGTCAGGATAGAGTTGGTGCTGGAGACGGGGATTTCCTGTGGTTTTAGCAAGTGTACTATGTAATTTAAAGGAATATGGCCTTCGGTGGCATGCCTTGCTCACTGCTCTGGAGACCAGGTAAGAATAGACCAGCTGTACTGCTAGAAACTGAGCTCTGATTGGTAAATTGCTTGTAGCTTGGGAGGAATCACAAAAGCCTATTCAATGGGAGTGTTTGGGCTTGCCTCGGTGCTGGTGTGCTCAGAACTGGCATGCTCCTGGAGGATGGGAATTGTAACGCTTCACCTATGTCTGTAGAGATGCTGGCTGTCAGGGAGCATGAAGCTTTTAATCACAGGCCAGCTCCTGCCCCTGCCAATGCAACTCTCCTCTCCAGAGAGGGTGTACGGTGTCATCTGGAGAGTAACAGAACACGGCTCCTGGCTGGCTGGCTGAGCTGTCTCCCGCATGGATGACTGCGAGGCTCTCTGTGAAAGGAGCATCCCATGCTGCCCAGCTGGCAGGCTACGGTTCCTGTCTTCAGCTCTGAGTCCTCAGGGGCCACTGAGGCCTTCGGTAATCTTTTGAATTGTTCAGCAGCTACATAATCTCACCTGGGGACAGATTTCCTTCTGAGGATTAGTGAGTTTTGTTAGACTCAGAGATCCTTAGTCATCTTGTCTTATTAGTCATATAGTCGCTTATTCTGCCCTAATCTTGTGGGGAAACGAGTTCACTTTATGGATCTCGTTTGCTCTGCTTGCTCCAGTCTGCCAGTGGTCAGGACAGCCCCCTAGGTCCCTTCGTGGGTAAGCAGAGGGCACGCATGTGTGTGTGTGTGTGTGTGTGTGTTGTGGGGGGTACAGATGTCTGGAAGGGCACTGGGGCTTTGTGGGACTAGAAAGTAAGACCATGACAGTGACCTAGCATAGCACTCTGCTCAAACTCATTCAACTAATATTTAATTAAGGGCTTCACTACATATCAAGTACTGTGATGCGTTTGTGTGAAAAGTGAAATATATCTGCCCTCTGGGAGTTTGTAGTCACATAATGAATACAATCAGGCAGAATAATAATGTTCTACAATTCAGTGTTTTCATTTTCCTGTCAACCTTTTTTTTTTCTCTCTGATGGGATCAGCAGTAAGATTTTCATTTCTTCAGGAATTTGTATTAGTTTAATTGCTTGTATGAAATAACTTCAAAGTATTTATTTAAGTAAATAATACATATTTTATACCACTTTTATTTTCCCTCAGTTTTTATCTTTAACTATCCCTGTCTAGATAGTAATGCACAAAAGTTTATTTTCACTGGGTATGGTAGTTAGCCTGTGCATGGAATTACAGACATAAAAACCAAGTAAATAATGAGTAAATTAAACATAAAACTTGACCGAGTTAAAATGTTACTGAGTGTGGAGAAGTAGACCGTTTGGATGATTTCAGACAGCTAGAATAAAATTATTATTTTCACTTACACCAGCAGAAGTAGATTGACTGTTTGTGATTTGATGTGTGGGAACCCTGAAGTGATTAAAAATTGTGGCTAATGGCGCTTAGATTGTCTCTGCAGCATGTATACTGTGTCCCCACTTGGTGGCACCTTCTGTTCATTTTTAGCTAACACATCGTTTTCCTCAGTGTAGAGCACGTATGTCTCCTTGTACACTTCAGTCTCTCTCTCCCTCTCCCTCTCCCTCTCTCTCTTCCTCTTCCTCTCCCTCCCTCCCTCCCTCCTCTTGGACTGTGTTCTAGATTTTTTTGTAAAAAACAGAGTCATGGACGGGATTGTGTGGAGTAGGTGAGTTAGACAAAGAGTCAAGACTGATTCATTGGGTTAGCTTGACTGCTCAGTACCGTAGCGATGACTGAGGTCGTTCACAGAAATAGAAAGGATGGAGTGGGTTGTCATGGTCCTTACCTGTCCTCTCATTAGTAGGGAGGTGGGGGGAAGAAGAATCAGGAGTTGAAGGCCAGCCTGAGCTGCATGATACCTTGTACCAGGAAGACAGGGAGAGAGGACTGTAGAAGAAAGGAAGTCAGGCAGGCAGGTGGGCAGGCAGCCTGGGAGGAGATGTAGGTAGAGGTGGGTGGGGCTCAATGTAGAGCATCTGTGTACTGTGCACAAGGCCCTGAGTTCAATCGGAGCTCTGCAAAAACACAAAACAAAGCAAAGTCTGATTATAAAGAGGTGCAACTGTTAGAGAAACCTTGGAAATCTAGAGGGACAGAATGCAGCTAGAAATAAACTCTGAATTCCTTGGCTTTTGGACATGCACCCTTAACATTTCACTCCCCTGATCTACAGATATGGGTCAGCTTCTTGAGAAAAGGAATGTGTTCTTTTTTCAGAGATGGGGTCTTGCTGTGTTGCCCAGCTTGGCTTTGAGCTCCTGGGCTCAGGTGGTCCTCCTTCCTCAGCCTCTTGGGTAGCTGCTACCTCTGTCCTCTAAGAATCACAGTGGGGAGAAGAGATGATAGTCTTGGTCACATCATCTTTAGAAGAAAGTTTGTGATTATAAATATAGCCATTTGTATTTCTGACATATGCACAAAATTTGTGCCTTCTTCCCCATTCACAGACGTTTCCTGCATCTCAGCGAACATTCTGCCTGTCAGTTGAGTGTTCCTGGCACTGGGGGCTTTTGTACAATGGCAATTTGTATTTAAAATTAACATCCCATTTATTGCAGCTGTAAATCTGAAACTGTAGTTCTTCTTAAGCCTCAAGGCTTAGCTCATAAACAGAATAACAAGATTAGTAAATTGAATACTTTTTGCATAAAAATAAAGAATAATCATTTTCTCTTGTTCTTTGATGGATGTTTGATAAACTCTAATGGAATGGATTAAATTCTCCTAAACAGTCATATCTATTTACAGATTTAGTTCATTACATTAGTTTAAGCATTTTAGTTAGGTTACATCTATAAATTTAATAATTTGATTTTTCCCAGTTCTTCAAATGCCCAGTGACTAGGAAGACTCACAACCCCATGGAGTGACTGTTCTGATCACATAAGCAATTCTCTTTACTTGGCCATTGACTTACGGGTCGTTTCAACCCACCTTTCTCTAGCATCTCAACTAATTTGTCCTGCTTTACTTCCTTCTCAATTATTATTAATGTGTCATTATCAGCATTAACTGTACCTGGAATTTTCATACTTGTATCATTGCTATCACGGCCACCCATCCTTTTGAACCCCCCCCACACACTTCTTTTTAAAATTGTATTTGTTAGTATTTGTGTATGGGGGTGATGTGTTGGGAGGTGGTAAATGCATGTTACAATGTGTATGTGGGAGCCAGATGTCTTAGTTAGGGTTTCTGTTGCTGTGAAGAGACACCATGACCATAGCAACTCTTATAAAGAAAGCATTTAATTGGGGTGGCCTACAGTTTCAGAGGTTTAGTCCATTATCATCATGGCAGGACATGGCAGCATGCGGGCAGACGTGGTGCTGGAGAAGGAGCTAAGCATCCTACATCTTGATCTGCAGGCAACAGGAAGTGAACTGTGTGTCACACTGAGTCCGATCAAAGGAGACCTCATAGCCCACCCCCACATTGACACACTTCCTCCAACAAGGCCACGCCTACTCAACAAAGCCACACCTCCTAATAGTGCCACTCCCTGTGAGTTTAGGGACACCAGTTACATTCAGACTACGACACCAGAGAACAAGTCTGTGAAGCTGGGTCTCCGCTTCCGTCTTTGTGCAGAGTCCGGGATCTTACTCAGGTCTCTAGGCTTTTCTGGCGAGCACTGTCGCCAGCCCCATCGCTTGGGTGTTTTTAGTTGTTGTTTCCCACGCTGAGGATGGAATTCAGGGCCTGTGTATGCAGGCTAGCGCTGTCCCACCGAGGTGCATGCCCAGCCCATAATAGTCTGAGGGCTAGTCACCTTCGCTCGTGTTTCTCTCCTGTGCTTTTTTGTCTTATATTTGGGGCTTTGCTCATTATCTTAATTGACTGAATTTGCAGAATCGAACCTTGTGGGGGGTGTGCATGTGAGACAAGCATTCCATCACTGGGCTCTACCCCCAGCCCCTCTTTATTTTTTTCAACCTCACACAGGGTCTGCTGTCTTCTCATCATAGTGAGAACACAGTTCCCACCCCCTTGGTCCACAGGGCTCGTGTGATCCCAGTGCTTTCCAGCTCTGAACACCGCCCTACATTTGGGTTTGGCCTCACTGACTCTGGCTTTTCTCAGACTGTGAGATACTCTGGCTACGGGCTCTTCATAGAAGCTGTTCCTCTAGGGCACGCATGCTCTGTGGAGAGGAGGTATGCACCCCCCACACAAACTGTCATCCTTTCCCAGACCTCTGCCTCTGCCTAGCATTTTATTTTATTTTTTGAAATTTCCCTTTTATTGAAAACATATTTTTTAATCATATAATGTATCGTGATTATAGTGTCGTGTCCCCCCCCCACTCCCAGCTCCTCCCTACTCCCCCCCATCCAGACCCACCCCCTTTCTGTCTCGTTAGAAAACAAACAGGCTTTTAAAGGATAATAATAAAACATAGTAAGATAAAACAAAACTAACACATCAGAATAGGACAAAACACACAAACAAAGAAGAGCCCAAGAAGAACAAGAAACAGACAGACTCAGAGGCCCACTGGTTTGCACACTCAGGGGTCATGAAAACACTAGACTGGAAGCCATAATATGTACGCAAAGGACCATATTTATATTTCTGGGTCTGGGTTACCTCACTCGGAATGATTTTTTTTCTAGTTCAAAACAAAAATGAAATCATGAAATTGTCAGATAAATGCTTAGCATTTATTGTGTATTTTTAATTTCTGGTCTGTTTCCTCAACTACCATGCTAAAAAATCTTCCTAGCACAGAGTAGCTTATAGGTAAACATTTGTTGAATAAAGATAGATATAATTTTCTTTGAAGCAATCGTTATTTATAGATAAAATGACCAATTTACTTTAAGTATTTAATGCAAATATGACACTCCTTTATGGTTTTAAAAAAGATTTTTATTTTATGTGTATGACTGATTTGCCTGCATGTATGAAAGTGCGCCTTCTGTCTCGTAGGCTAGACAAGTTCTTATCCTTACCCCGAGGAGCTGGAGTTACAGACAGGAGCCTCCATGTGGGTGTTGGGAACAGGACAGGGGTCCCCTGCGAGAGCAGGAAATACTCTTACTCTTGCCTGCTGAGCTCTCTCTCCAGTGTTCCCCCGCCCTTGTTCTTTTTTGAGACAGGGTCCCACTATGCAGTTCTGGCTGGCCTGGAACTATGTAGATCGGGTTGGCCAGTAACTCATAGAAATCTGCCTGCCTCTGCTTCTCCCGTGCTGGGATTAAAGGTGTGCACCACCGCACCTCGCTTAAAATAGATCCCTCTTAATGTTTGTTTTCTTTTTGTTTTTTTGAGACAGGGTTTCTCTGTGTAGCTTTGCGCCTTTCCTGGAACTCACTTGGTAGCCCAGGCTGGCCTCGAACTCACAGAGATCCGCCTGCCTCTGCCTCCCGAGTGCTGGGATTAAAGGCGTGCGCCACCAACGCCCGGCCTGTTTTCTGACCATAAAACAATACTAATATGTTCTAAGAAACTACAAACGGAATGATTAGATTTTTTTTCTCCTACCATTTTTAAAAATACAAGGACTGGCCATGTAGCCCAGGCTGACCACAAACTCGCCATCCTCCTGCTTCAGTCCCCTAAATGCTGGAATGACAGGTGTGTACCCACACCCAGCTCTGGTTTGATTTTGGTTTTGAGACACGGTTTACATGTAGCCCAGGCTGGCCTGAGGCTTGCTATGCAATCCAAGGCTGGCACTCGATTAGTAACCCATTTGCCTGTACGCCACCATGCTGGGGTTACGGGCATCCAACAAGAATTCTTACATTTTACAAAGAAAAGTTAATGGAATTCTCTGTACCTGGGGTGTAGAAATAACCTGGGGTTATTCTTTTAAAACAAAGAACTGTTCCTGTTGCCAATGTTCAGAATTTTTTTTAAATCTTTATTGTATTCATAGATTATCATGACCATGGTACATTCTGGATACATTACAAGTAGGAAATTAGATAAATAGATATTTTCAACATTTCTGTGTGACCGTTAGTGAAGGACATTGCATTGTAGAAATAACCTAGAAAAGCATTCATTAAGGTAGACTGAGAGGAACATCTGTCTACCACTGAATCACTTGTGTACTTTGGAGGAAGTGATTTTGTTTTAAGTGGCACCTTAAGTGAAGTAAGACTGGAAGTCAATAGAATCTATTTATAATTTCAAAATAATGACAGAAGACTTGGGTAGGGTTTATAACTATTTCCTGAATTGGTTTGATAAAGGGTATTTCTTTTTAATATACTTGATTTCTTCTTATTAAGTAATATGTGTTTGTTACAGAAAATAACAAAGGAAATAGTCTATTACCCCACCAGATGGAAACAATAACCATTAACATTTTGATATGTATTGTTATGTTCTTCTTTTCTATGTACCTATACCCTTTGGGTTTCATTCCTTAACTTATTTAAAATTTTAATTTTATTCACTTTTGTGTGTATGTGTGCTTACATGAGTTTATGTGCACCAGATGCATGCAGGAGCCTGTTGAGGCCAAAGAGGGCCTTAGATCCCCTGGAACTGGAGTAAACCCACTGCATGGGTGCTGGGAATCAAACCTGGGTCCTCTTCAATAGTAATAAATGCGCAACATCGGTAGCGAACTTCTGCCCTCCGGGGTTCTCCCATTGTGCTGTAAGCCTGTATTTAAGACCTCCTCCCTCCTTCAATAAACGGCACTCGGCATTAAAAAAAAATAAAATAAAATAAAAATAAGTGCGCTTAACCATTGAGCCATAAGTCCAAGTCCAAAATTTTGTTTTTTTGGTGTGTTTGTGTATGTGTGTGTATGTGTGTGTGTCTGTCTGTCTGTCTGTCTGCCATGTATGTGGGTGCCTATAGAATCCAGAAGAAGATGTCAGATACCCTGTACCAGGAGTTACAGGTCACGGTGAGCTGCCTGCAGTGGGTACTAGGAACTGAATTCAGATCTTCAGCTGTAGCAGTCAGCACCCTGAACCACCGAGCTGTCTGTCCAGTCCCTGTTTTAATGATTAATGTCCTGTTCTGCCACCTTGGACAAACCAATTAAAGTCTTGTGCACTGGATCCCTTAATTATTAAATTGGAGCTATAAACTCCGCTTCTCCTTGTTACAAGGATAAAGGAATTAATGGTTTTTGCAGTGTTTAGAATAATGCCCATGATTTACAAATTCTAAGTGTTGCTTAAAAAGTTGACCAAACCACCTGCTTTTAAACCTTAAAATGTGGCAAATACTTTATCAAGTGACCGAGTGGTCTGTGCTGTAATTTATAGTGAGAGTTTAGTCCTGTGGCTGTGCCGTGCATCATTTAAACATTCCCCTCTATTCTTGGCTTTGCTCTTTCCATTTTCTCACTATTATAAGTAAAGCTGTGAGCAGCATCCTCTTTGTACATAGTGTTTGGCCCAGGGGTCCTCCTTTCTTTAAGGCCAGTTCCTACAAGAGAGAGTATTAAACACAGCATACATGGCCTATGAAGTCTGAAAGAAACTTTTTTAAAAAAATCAAAGTGTGTAATGACACATCTTGTATTCTAGTGACCATTTCAAATAAACTACATTTACTACGGCATTTTAGATGTTTATTATCTCTAAAATACTTGTTTCAGAAGATTAGTTACCTCTTGGTATATCTAAGCTCTTTGACTCTGTCTGGAATTTTTTGATGTGTAATGGGAAATCTTGCTAATTTTCTTTTTTAAACAAATTCATCCTAGCAGTGTGTCGAGAAATTTTTGCTTTCCCCAATGATGTGACAATCCAGTCCTTCCTCTGCTTGACCTGAGCCTGTCGGGACTGGGAGTCTGAGTCTGCTGTGCATCTGCATCTGGACTGGTTTTGTTTTGTTTTTGGTTTTTTTGTTTTTTTTTTTTCCGAGACAGGGTTTCTCTATGTAGCTTTGCACCTTTCCTAGAACTCACTTGGTAGCCCAGGCTGGCCTCAAACTCACAGAGATTCTCCTGGCTCTGCCTCCCAAGTGCTGGGATTAAAGGCGTGCGCCACCACCGCCCGGCTAGACTGGTTTTAATGCATTCTGTTTGTGACAACATTTGATACCTGCTAGTGACAGTCTTCCTGGCTCTGCCCGACATCTGCCGTTGTCTTGGTTGGACTTGCAGTTGATTTTAACTCATTGAACTCTGAAGGAGAACCTGTTAGGGATTTGATTCACATTACATTTAATTAATAGTCCCTGTGTTAACAAGCTTTGAGTTGGCCATCTTATAAACCATGCTTGATTGTTTACATTGATATCAGCCTGGGTTGGGTAGATGGGGTGGGAAGGATTACCGTAATTATGATTTAACATACTTTTTTCCAGTTATGTGGATTCACATCAGTATATTTGAATCTTGATTTTCCCCAGTGTTACACCTGCTCATTATAAATTCTCTTTTCGTCTTTGTAACTTTTCTCCTTTTTGCCAGTGTCCTTATTTGTGGTCTTAGGGCTCTGCCAAACTTGTATGTTTTGTCTCTGGAGAACACCAGTCACCAGTTTTGTAGACTGTGCTCCTTGAATGTTGGCATCTTTAAGTCATTTGAATAAGTAAGACCCTTAGTTGAAAATACTTTGCAAATAAAACGCTTTGGTGTGGAAATCTAAAGGTACCACTTCTTTCCCTTTTATTTAATAATCATAACAAAAACAGAAGGCTTACACTATTAACCTGGCAGACCATAAACATTTTTCTTATTTCTTTGTATCGTATTGTAATGACTATAGTGTGTGTGTGTGTGTGTGTGTTTTGACAGGGTCTCACTCTGTAGACCAGGCTGGTGTGTGTGTGTGTGTGTGTGTGTGTGTGTGTGTGTGTGTGTGTGTGTGTGTGTGTGTGTGTTTTGACAGGGTCTCACTCTGTAGACCAGGTTGGCCTCGAACTCACAGAGATCCGCCTGGCTTTGCCTCCCAAGTGCTGGGATTAAAGGCGTACGCCACCACGCCCAGCTGATGATGGATTGTTGTTTGCTTGTTTCCTGATGCTTGCGTGTATCCTTGCAAGGACTTCAAATTTTATAAATTACAATAAAAATGATCTTTTCCTTGCATTTTCTGTTTTTCTGTGAGCTCTTCAATTTATCACTTAAGTAGTCAAATAGGCATTTGCAAGCTTTAGACTGTGGTTTCTTAAATATCATTTTAACCTTCAACGGTCTTGAAAGTAATTAATTGGAAAACAGTTTTCTTATTACTTAAGCTGACTCAGTGAAGTGCGAGTCAACTCTCTGCACTGTGCCCTGAACTCACGTAGAGCCCTTTGGGACGCGGCAGGCCTGCTTTGATAGCTAATCCCTCTTCTTAGTAATGTTAAAGTCTCCCATCAAATAGCCTTTGGAACGTGCATTTATTTGTGTGTGTGTGTGTTTATGTGTGCTTGTGTGTAGAGTATGCTTGCCATGGTTGTTCAGGGTCAGAGGAGCTAGTCTCCTCTTCCTCCCCGTGGGTTCTGAACTCAGGTCCTCACCCTTGCTGGGAAGCACCTTGCTGCTGACCCACCTCTCTGCCCCTCTTGAAATTTAATTAGGTGTTCTATGAAACCAAAATACTTAGACATTTCAAGCTATGGTTTTATGTATCTGTTTGTTTGTTTAGAGACAGAATCTTGCTAATGTAACCCAGACTGGTCTTGAATTCATCCTGCTACTTCTGCCTCAATACTGATTACGAACCACCATGCCCACGCTAAATTCTAACCTCTTGAGGAGCTGGGAAGTTCTGTTTCGTTTTGTTTTACAGGGTTGTTCTAACACAGGCCTCATACATGCCTGACCATCTTGCTACTACTAAGATAAACCCTCAGCTCTGGAAGTTGTATTCTTATTCCATTAAAGTGAGTGCACTTTCAGATTTCACAATGCATTCAGAGTCTCAGTTCCTTCA
>CABHPH010149968.1:0-52436 GCA_902168325.1 Peromyscus nudipes
AAAAAAAAAAAAAAAAAAAAAAAAAAAAAAAAAAAAAAAAAAAAAAAGGTTGAGAGATTCTTGTGTCCCAAATCAGAAGAGCCCTCTGGTGTGGGACAGAGAAAAACCAATATTTTTATTTAAAACACATTGATTATAAATGCAATTTCTTTCTAAAGAAAAAAAAGGGGATATGACATAGATATGATAGGATGAAAGGGTAGATTAATGAACCTACTTTTAAAGAGCAACTTGTTTGAAATGTTTTACATTGGTATAGATTTTAGTTTATTGATACAAATTTAAAGTTAATTTTGTTATACTGTGTGTATATTTCTACTCTTGTTTAAGGTATTATGTTTGTACAGCTCATTTAAAACTGTAATGGATAATTAAAAAATAGATTAATAATTACTCATGTATGATAATCATACTTGTAGCCATGTTAGTTAAGTCTTCTAGGTATACATAGATATATTTCAGATAGATAGGTAATCTTCAAACACTTCAAAGACCTACAGAATATGGCATTTAAAATGTTTTAAAAACTTTAGACTTTCTGGACAGTGAGACATGTCTGCTCCTGGCAGCACCGATTTACTTCAGAGAGGAGAATGGGCATCGAAGACACTATATATGGAGTTTATCTTCTTCTTGGCAAAAATAGCCATTTGGGCAAGAAACTGTTCTTGCCTGGACTGCTTGATCGACTGGACATGCAGGACCCATAGGAAGGTGACCACTGAACTTTACTTGACGAAATGGTCCTTCAGGTTCCTGCTTCACAAAGGAAACTGCCAGGCATTCTACAGGACACAGAGAGAAGTGACTGAGAGACTCTAGGCCTGTGGGCTGAAAACAGATGCCCCAACTTTACAGAGGAACTTTGGATGACTGTCCAGGCTGCCAGCTGTCTCTGTCTACTCTTGCAAGACTCCTGAAAGTTGCTTGCTTCCTTCTCCCGTTTCTCAGATAATAGTACATCCTTCTGAGGTCTTTGATGTAGCTGAAGACTAGATTGTTTTAATTTTCCTTAGTTATGATAAAAGATAAGTTAGATATGAAACCTTAGACTAACAAATATAGGATAGATAGAATATTTTCTTTAATTTTGCCAAATACAAATAGACTAGATATTATAAATAGACTAGATATTGTAACTGTAATTCTTGCTTGATAATTGTTTTGTTATATGTAATTTTACTATGTGAAAATTGAAATCTTCCTTTTTGGAAAAAAAAAGAAAAGGGGAAGTGCTGTGGATATCGCTCTGTATAAATAAAATGCTGATTGGCCGGTAGCCAGGCAGGATGTATAGGCGGGACAAGCAGAGAAGAGAATTCTAGGAACAGGAAGGCTGAGGGAGAGACACTGCCAGCCGCCACCATGAGAAGATGTAAAGATACCAGTAAGCCACGAGCCACATGGCAACTTTTAGATGAATAGAAATGGGTTAATTTAAGATAGAAGAACTAGATAACAAGAAGCCTGCCATGGCCATACAGTTTGTAAGCAATGTAAGTCTCTGTGTGTTTACTTGGTTGGGTCTGAGTGGCTGCGGGACTGGTGGGTGAGAGAGATTTGTCCTGATTGTGGGCCAGGCAGGACCAGAAAAACTCCAGCTACACAATACTAGCTGGGATTCTAACAGCAATTGCATTTAATTTTGATATCATTTGGGGGTGGAGAGTATTGCCATTTTAACAAAAGTGAGTCCTCTGATCCCTGAACATGAGATCTTTTGACTTACTTAGGTCTTCTATAATTAATTCTTTTCAACAATGTTTTAGAGTTTTGTTGTATTAGTCTTCGACTGCATTTGTGAAATTTCTTAGTATATATTCTATTGATTTTGACATTGTTGTAAGTAGATTTTTTTGCTTTTTTATTCTAATGTATAGAATCTTTAATTTAGCTTGTATCTTATAATATTGCTAGTTTATTAGTTCTTTCATAGAATAATTACATTTTGGTGAATTCATTAGGTATACAAAGGATTGTGTCTTCCATGAATGGGGACCGTGCAAACCTTTTCTTTTTCTTTTCTAAGTGACCAGATAGACCTTCAGTGAAATACTGAATAGAAAAATGGATGTCCTATCATGTTCCTAGATCTTATGGGAAAAGCAGTTTGTCTTGGGAGTTTCCTATAGATGTTGCTTATTGTGTCAGGGAAGTTCTCTTAATTCTAATATTTTGAGTGTTTCATTAGGAAAGGATGTTGAGTTTTTTCTTATTTTTTTGTTTTGTTTGTTTGTGTTTTGGTTTGTTGAGACAGGGTTTCTCTGTGTAGGCCCTGTTATCCTGGAACTTGCTCTGTAGACTAGGCTGGCCTTGAACTCACAGAAATCCACCTGCTTCTGCCTCCCCAGTGCTTGGATTAAAGGCATGCACCACCACCTGCCCTGTTGAATTTTCTCAAATGCTCATTTTGGATATATATAGTATATATATTATATATTACATATATTAGTGTATATATATTAAAATTACTGTGGGTGCTTTTTGTTCATTATTGATATGATATATTTGATTAATACATTTTTGAATGTTCAAAAGCACTTTATACCTAGGGAAAATCTCATTTGTTAATACAATATGAACTTGGCTTGCTAATATTTTGTTGAAAATTTCTGCATTTGTATTCTTGAGGGACAAATGTTTATTGCTTTCTTTTTAATGATGTCTTTGCCTAGTTTTTGTACAATATTGGTATCATATAATGAGTTGGGAAATATTGCCTTTCACCTTTTCTGTGGAAAAATCTATATAAGATTGATATTAATTCCTTAATGTTTGCTGAAACTTATGCATAAAGCTACTTGGGCCTGAGCTGTTACTTATAGGAAACCTGAAAATTACTAATTTCATTATATTACCTGGGATTGGCTTATTCAGATCATCTGTCTCCTCAAAAATATTGTAGGTGGGTGCCTGTGTGTCTGTGTATCTGTGTGTATGTGCAGGAATGCACATACAACATGCAACACCATGTGTCTGAAGGTCAGAGGTCAACTTTGAGGAGTTGGTTCTCACCTTTCACCTCTTGAGGTAGGATTTCTCATGTTGCTTCTACTGCTGTGCCATGTGTTCTAGGCCGGCTGGTCTGAGAGCTTCTGGCCGACTCTCTGGTCTCCACGCCCCATTTCTGTAGCCATGCTAGGGTTACAGACGTATACCACTATGTCCAGATTTTATGTATCAAATTTGGGTGGCCAGGCTTGCATGGGTTTTGCCTTTACCCACGGAGTCAGCTCCCTGCCCTGGGTCTTCTAATTATTAAGTCCATTTGAGACGTTGTGCCTTTCTAGGATTTGTCCATTTCACTTTATGTTGGCATACAGTTGTACATAGTATCCTTTTTATTCATTTAAATTATTATAAAGTATTGATTTTCCCCTCGTGTTTACTTTGAATAATTTGGACCCTCTTTTCTTCTTGGTCACTTATGCAATGATTTTCCAATGTTGCTGTAGATTATGTATCACTTTTATAACTGAAATAATACAGGAAGACATAAATAGTTAAGGCACTCCATACAATAAAGGGAAAGTGTCCAGGCGACTCACACCCTGTGGCCCCATTTTCCCCAAATGCAATACGATTGTTCTCAAGCTTTTTCTTGAGCCCCTTCACTTTCTCTGCCTGAAGATGGAGGCAGATGGTGGTCCATATGCTGTGGCCAGGCTTATCTCATACCATGGACCTGATATAGGCAGGACTGTGCGGGCCACTTGGTCCAAGCCATAACTCACCGATACTGTTTCTGCCGCGCTTCCAGTTCTTTCCGCCTGTGCTGCTTGAGGATGTGAATTTGGTCATCTCGGGCCAGTTTTGCTATGAAGGAAGGACAAGCATGAGAGCAGCCTGAGGAAGAGCGACAATGTCCAAATAATGTCCAGTGGTCAGGTTTGTCTCAGACTCCTTCCACTGAACCCTCAGCATCCTGCCTATGCAGGCATTCTGTGGTGTTATATATATATATATATATTTAATTGTATGTACATATGTATATGTATACATACACACACACATATATAGTGATAATTGTATGCAATATGTATATGTATACATATACATACACACACACACATATTTGAGACAAGGTCTCATGTAACTCAGGCTGGCCTGGAACTTTCTATTTAACTCCTGACCCTCCTACTTCTGCCTTTCCAAGTTCTGGGATTATAGGCCCGGCTTCTTCTTACGCCAAGCTTTGGTGGGTATTTTAAACCACTTCAGAGGAGTCCTATAACTCTTATGCTGAGATGGCATAGCATCTGACTTCTGTGCTGCCACAGAAAACAGCAGGACTCTTGGCTCTTAGGCTTCTAAGTCCATTTGGTTGCTTCATGGAGAAGTGCAGGACACAAGTCCCAACATGCAGGACACTCTCCAGTTCCTTGTGCTATCTACAGAGAAGACAGCCTCTGCTCTGAAATGAATGTGGTCACCTAGGCTGTGGGTGTAGAAGAGATACAAGCAGACACAGACTTGGGCTCTGTGGTTTAAAGTCATGTGACCCAGAGTCAGCTGCCTTGACTGTCTCACATATAAAATGCCTACTTCTCAGGATCTTAGGGGGATGCTAGTGTGAGAACACTGTAAAGCATTCTGCACAGTGCTAGCCCCCCTTAAATGCCCAATAAATGAGAATAATGATTATTATGGATTATTCCCATAACAGGTCTGAGGTTTTCCTGCCTATCTGCAAGCCTGGGAGTCACAGTATTTTGTCACTTGGCCTGGCCTGTTATCTCTCATTTCAGGAGCTTTGGCAAGTTGCCAAAAGCCCTTAATACAGATTAAATTGTAATCAGCTGTAGTCCAATCTAACGTAAATCCAGCAAACAGAGTCCCAAGTAGAAAAATCTGAAACTGCGCTTATAATACATACTATTATATAGTATTGTACTCTACTCTACTCTACTATACACTCCAACTATCTGTGTAAAATATTTCATTGCACTGAACATTTATATTTCTGCAAAACACACTAAAATTAATGGAAACATTAAATAAAAACATTAAGGATGCAAGCCCTGTTTTGATTTTGTTAGGTTTAGCAACCACAAGATTATTGTTTCAAGGCACTGTGAATGTTTCTCAGACATCTACGCTCAGTTCTCTGTTCTCTTACTGCAGACTCATTCCTTCCAGTTCTCAGAAAGCCCTGAGAGCTCTCTAGCTCATTGTAGGTCTGGCCTTGAGTATGGAACTAGTCCCAAAGAGGAAGATCAAGGCAATGGAGCAGGCTCAATATCCCTGAGGCTAAGATGAGTCAAAACAGTGACAACGGCCATTGTCACTGGCTACACTAGGCATTGCTGTGAACATTTTATATTCTTGCCAAATGCCTTAGATAGCCAGAATATTCCTTGGCCCCCTTGACTCTAAGCAGCTCCATTTCTTTACCTGCATTGGTATGAATAGATTTCCATGAAACCCACCACATCACGTTGATTCAAGAGAATGGCTCAGTCTTCCCAACTATGAGACTCCAGCTAACAACTGATGGATCTTCCCAGGCTGTGGGTTGACACATTCTGAACTGAGTATAGAAGAACCCATGGGCAGCTCCCCGGGGGCTGGCATGACCCTGGAATGAACCATGTCCCCACACATATGCTATGGATCCTGGGACCACAGTGACAGTCCTACCATTCTTGTGAGTACCAAGGTGAAAGGGTGCAGACACTAGAAGTAGGCCATCATGTGGTGGGAAGTGGGGTCACTTGGGGGATGGGCCCTCCTCTTGACGTATTGTTCAAAGCATTGGTTGTTGCACCATGTGGGTTAATCATGGCCACAGTCGTCTGGCATTCTTTAAATTGAGAAGTTTCAGTGTCCGCCCCCTTCAAGGGCAGGTGGTAGAATTCCACTATACTGGTTCCAGGCACAGGTCTGAAGTCTGGCAGCTTTCTTTCTCTCTCTCTTGGAATTCTTGCTCTCTCTCTCTCTCTCTCGGAATTCTTGCTCTTAGAAGTCAACTACCATGTAAGAAATGCAGCTACCCTGAGACCACCATGCTGTGAGACTCCTTAATGAACGGGGTGTTACGTAGGGATGGAGGCCAAGGAGCCTTGAACCATGTGAGAGAAGAGCCATCTTTGAGGCGAATCCTCCAGCCCCAGTCCTGTGAGTGAATGATGTGGGGGACACAGATGAATCACTCAGTAGAGTCTTTCCAAGATTCCAGACCCATATGATCATTAGCCAAATTAAATGAATGTTTAAAGCAAAGATGGTTGGTTACCAGAAGTGGTTAACGGAACCTGTCAGCCAGATTATTTATGTCCCTGAAGATCCCTTCCTTCTCATCCTGTCTCTAAAGGAGACAAGAATGGATTGCTTCAGTGGGTTCGCTGTTAAACTCAGCTCTGGGGACAGACTAGAGTGGAGGTCCTGTGAGAGTGTGTGTATGTTGAGGGTGGGCTGGGTGTTTCCTCCGAATCTGCTCTTAATTGTATCCCAGGATGTCCACTTCTCTTCTGAGGTCACAGCTCCTCATGGGGGCTATCTTTAGAACACTTCCCTTCTGCATTACGCCTATGTTCTTCCTCTTTTCCAGCTCATCAGGATTAGCCAGAGTGCTGTTCCTACACACAGAGGTGGCTGTGTCTCAGTGCCTCCTTGAATCATCCTAATCTGCCTGCACCATCTTGCATGTTGCTATGGAAAGCTACAAAGTCTGTAGGCAGAAAGACTTTGCCACTGAGAGTTTGGGCGGGACAGACAGAAGAAAGATTCTAACACCTTCCAAACACTGGGTTAAGAAAGCACCCTGTCCACAGCCTTCCTTGTTCTAGCCACAGGATGACTTGAGTGGTGTGTGTGTGTGTGTGTGTGTGTGTGTGTGTGTGTGTGTGTGTGTGTGTGTTTCCTGCTGGTGTTGGGGGAGGAGTGGTAAAAATCCTTCTAAACCCAAGTATCCAGTCCAGAAATAATCCCAGAATTTGGTTTAGGTTCCACATCAAGGACAATGGGATGTGACCTGAGGGTCAAAGGACCCCAGAAGGTAAAGAACTTTTTTTTTGTCTCAATTTTCTACCAAAAGGGGTGGTGGTTAATTATCAGCCTCATCTTGTCTACATCTCCCAACTATGAAAAGTGAACCATGGCAGGGGATCTGTGTCCCTGAGAAGGGATCATTGCTGCCTTGAGAAGCCACAGCCACCCCCCCTGATTGCAGTGGAGGTCAGCAGGTAAGCTTATCACTCCAGACGGAGACTGAAAGCAGACTCAAGGGCCATAGCTAGAAGGAAGAAGTTTGCCAAGGCTTCGACTTGACCCATGTATATAAGCAGCTAGTGTGCAAGGGTGTCAGAGAGAGAGAGAGAGAGAGAGAGAGAGAGAGAGACAGAGACAGAGACAGAGACAGAGAGAGGAGAGGAGAGGAGAGAGAGGAGGGGGAGAGGGGAGAGAGAGGAGAGAGAGAAAGAGAGAAGGCCTTCAGGAGGTGTCCTATGGCTCTGAACACCCACCCCCCCATCTTACAGAGAACAGGTAGAGAATTTGGATTACAAGGCCATGCCCTAACCTGCAGAGCTCCCCATTTACAGGACTAGTCTCACACATGTCTGTTAAGAGGCCCTCATTACCTAGTGGCAAAAGGAGAAGGCATCAACTCCACATTTTCCCAGGCCAGTGTGCAGAGGGAGGCCACAGCTGATGCATATCCTTGGGCTATTAGCTCTCTCTCTAGAGCTAGTTAGTGCGCAGGAAGATCACACCTCCTATAAGGCAGAGGCTGCAAAGGTGTGCTCCACCCAAGATGGCACTCTCACATCCAGAAATACGGAGAAGGAGAGACTTTCTAATTTCCAGGAAGCCTAGGAGTGGCAGGGGTCGTAGTAGCTTACCACGTCCATCCCTCAGGACGATCTCGCCCTCGCCTGTGATCCAGCGGTAGCATGGGAACTCGATATAGTCCCCGTGGGGTGTCTTCAGTGTGATGTACTTCAGGTACCAGTCATCATGCAGCCAGTATTTACGCTTCTCAATTTTGACTAACTGGATCTCACCCAGTTCTTCATCCACAGTGACATCGTATGAGTCCACCTGGGCAGGAGAACAGGAGAATCAACTGTTGACCTCCTGGGCCCAAATTCTGAAGCCACTGAGAACATTCCTCCTGTTCTATTGCACTAAATTATTGCAGTCTCAGAGAATCAGCTCCAAGGCTGCACACAGGGTTTGCAAAAAATCCACGGTGTTGCGGAAACTAGACTTTTCTATCTGAGGGGTGGAGGAAAGAGATACATTCACACTTATTCTTTTATTTTCTCACGTTGGCTTCTCTCATTGCTCTCCCCCTCAAGTCCCTTTCCCACTCATATATATCCCAACAAAAACTTTTTCAGGCAATCCCAGAGTCACACAAAGGCCACGTTCCAAAGTGAGAGATTATAGAAACCATGACTTATGTAAACATCTTATACTAACTCCTTGCAATTAAAGGGTAGCTGGCGAGTTCTGAGTCTCCAGTCAAGGAGGCCATCAATTCTCCGAGACAAGCCTTATGTCTTTTAGTGTCAGCTCAAGTCTGCACTCTCCAAGATACTATGACATAACAACACTTCAATCTTAAAATGGACTTTTTGTCCTGTGCGTAGCTTCTAATTATCTAAGAACACTTGCAGCCCTCATTTGGGGCTACAGAGTCAAGTCATTTTCTAGCCTTGTCTAGTCAGAATATAGTTTCATAATTTGAAGTCAGGAATGGGTGTAAGGACTTAATCATTTGTCAGCTAACAATAATTGGGCTTTTTCATATTTACAATCTAGCCAGATACTCAGTATGTCCTTGGGAACTGGACTATTTTTTTCCTTGGGAAATGTTTATTTTGCAGCCCATTAGCAGAGCACCTGGCCTAATCTGAACTTACTTAGAGGCTTTAAATCAGATAATGGTAGAAAAGCTGTTTTAGTAGCTAAAAATACTGCTATATTCTTAAATCAGCCTGAACTAAGATATAAAACAGCTTTTGAGTGTGACTCACAGGTCTTGTGTGTAACAACAGGCTTAGCTGTGAAACATTATTTTTATTCATTAAAATTATATATCTTAAGGAGGAGTCATCTCTTAGTCAGTCCACAGTTATAAATGCCCAATAGATGGAACATATTCATGAGATAAACACACAGGCAGTGGGGAATTCCCATACCAAATACACAGTAGCGGCGAGCATGCAGGGAGACAACAGAAGCAAAATACATTCCAGACTCTATATTCTCGTCAGCCTTGCTTGAACTAGATGTATGCATCAGAGAGAGATTCTTCTGGTGGACTGACAGCTGAACTTCAACTGCCATCTGCTGCACCTCTGATAAAGCCATTGCTCCCAGCACTAACCATTAGAGTTCAACTATATAAACGTGGCAGTTCAAGATCATGCTAACCTTTGCCTTCTCATGAAGAAGGTCTTCTCAAAAGGAAAGTAGAAATCTGTACCGTTAGACCCGTTTAGCTACCTTGACTGCCCATAGTCACTTGATCTAACTTCCCTAGCCCCGCCCTCTTTCTTTATCACGTGTTTCTCCTACATTTCAGTGCATAAACGATGGATTCTCACTGCTTTTCTGAGTCTTCATTTAATCTTATGTAACATAGGACATACGTTGCTGTATTAAGCAAATTTGTATGCTTTCCTCCTATTAGTTTTGGCTTATGCCAATTTGATTCTCGGACTTGCCTGATCTGAGGTGGGGTGAGGAAGTTTTGTTTTGTACATAGTTAATTTTTATAACTGGCAGTAATCATAAATTTATGGAGTACAGCATAACATTTCAATACAAGTCTAGAAGAAACGTTGACACACCAGGACAATTAACATTTCTGTTACCTCAAACACTCATCTGAGAAACGTTAAAAAGTTTCTTTTCAGACTACTTTGAAATATACAACGAATTATTATGAACTATTGTCACTGTACTGTGCTGTGAAAGACTAAGACATTTGTCTCCTTTCTAACTTCCCCACCCTCCCCCTTAACCTCTTCCTGGACATTGCTAACTGTGCTCCTGTCCCTGTTCTCTTCTTCTATGTGATGGATTTTTCAGCTCCCAAATACAAAGAAAGTGTTTGTAATTGTGTCTCAGTTAACAGAATGACCTCTGGGCTCATTCATGTTGCTGAAATGACCAAATTGGGGTGTGTGTGGGGTTCTGTGTGTATGTGTATGTATGTGCTCATTTGTGAGACTGAATAATATTCCATTACACTCACATATACCACATTCTCTGTACTTATTCATATGAAGTGTCAATATACCTTTAGCAGAGATGTTTTTTTTTTCTGGTTTGGCTTTTTGAGACAGGGTCTCTCTGTGTAGCCCTAGCTGTCCTGAAACTCACTCTGTAGACCAGGCTGACCTCGAACACACAGAGATCCACCTGTCTCTGCCTCTCGAGTGCTGGAATTAAAGGCGTGTGTCACCACCACCTGGCTTAGCCAAGATTCTTAAGGAATTTTTTCATTTAGGTACCTCACCCCCTGCAAGAACCTGGACCCTGACTTTACACAGATGGGCTCTAGTGACCCAGGGGATATCTTCAGCCTATGGTATGACTCAGGCTGTAGGAGGGAGAGGTGCTCAGGCTCCTACCAATTCCTGCAAAGCCAGACTTGGTGAGAGTCCTCTTCAATTGCCCTTATGTTCTGGAGGATGCAGGCTGGCCCTTCCACGGAACAATCCTTTATCATGTACAAGGGCCTGCAGACAGTGGCTATGGTTCCTATAGCACTCTTGACATATTTCATAGAGAAGATACTGAGGCCCAGTAAGTCCCACTTCAGCTATTAATTCACAGATCTGAAATTCCACTCCATGCCTTCCTGCTACAGACACTTCATCTCTCTCTAGGTCTCAGGGCACCAATAAAGTGAGCAGTCTAGATCTCATGGATTCAAGTCTTCCTGGGACAGATGAAGTTCACAGCCATAGATGCTGAGAACAATTAGCATTTCCATGCATTCATGGCACTTGTAGTAAGCTGAGGCCACCCTGCTGCTGGAAGGTGCCACCCCAGACTGTGCACAGTACTTCTAACTGGGCCCCAGTGACTGAGCTGTTGGATGCCCAGGGCTTGCCTGGCTCCTGCCTCCAGGGCATGGGTGAGCATGGCATCGGTACCCATGGCCTCTGGGTGGCCAGTATCTTTGTAGATTAATGGCAGGCAGGGGGAAATTGTCCCAGTGGCTGCCACGTTTGGAAGCCTAAACTTGATAAGGCACTTTCAAGGCAAACATCCTGAATTTCCATTGACAGAAAAACAAAAAGGTCTACACGAGACAGTGAGACCCCGCCGACCCCATGTCTGTCCCTCTTTCCCCTAGTTCCTACAAAGAGTGAAAAGTTGGCTGTTTTCACAAACCTCTCAGCTTTGACTACACCGGGCAGTTTTTATGTGGTGGCCATGGTCAAGTCCAGATGCTCTGGACTCCCGGGAACAGTTTCTGAGCATGGAAGAACCAGGCTCCTATTCTGGGATGACCCATCTCAGGCCCTTTCAGTGGAGCCTGCCTAGCACCAGAGTGTCTCTCCTGTGGGACAGAGGCACATCCTGTCTGGATGTCCCTAAGATCACTTCTGCTCTACAGAGAGCAAGGGTCGTTATCATGGCCACACAGAGAATAATGACCCAGGGCTTGAAGAACCTCAGCTAGGGGCATTGTCTATGCTACAAGGTGGGATGAAGCCAGAAAGCCTCATTGATGCATCTAACAGCTAGGGAAGAGATGTGGTTTCCACAGATGGGAGAGGAAGGGAAATCTCTACACTTAGAGCTTCAGTGTGTCAGAACAGGTTCTGATGGGATTGACTCACATGTTCTGGGGACTTGAGGGAGCTTTTAGAGGAACAAAATGAGGATAGGACGGTTTGGGACTGGAAACCAGTGAAGGGCATCCTCATGCTAAGTCCTAACCTTGTATGTGTGTGCAGAGTCTACAACCCTCCTATGGACCAAGATGGAGACTACAAATCCATTTGAGGAGTTGGGGAAGGCCAGTGATGGGGAACAGGGTCAGAGGGCTAGGTGGCCTGGTGTTTGGGGCTTGAGTTCACATTGTAGGTGCAAACTGGCTGGCCACATGGCCTTATCAGATTGCTCTATTTCCTTCTCCTTGCCCTCCTCCTCCTCTTCCTTTCCCTCCTTGACCTTCCCCTCCCCTTCTCCTTCCTCTTCATATTCCTCCTTCTCTGCCCCCTCCTTGTCTTCCTTTTCCTCCCCCTTTCCTCATCCTTTCCTTTCTCTTTCTCCTCTTCCTCCCCATTCTTCACCTCCTCTCCTCCTTTCTGCTCATCCTCCTCTTCCTCTTCTCCTTGTTCTGTTACCCTCCTCTTAGACATCCTCCTCCTCCTCCTTTTTGTGGAGGACAGTGGATAACCTTAGATGTTGTTCCTCAGGCACTGCCACCCCCACCCCAAGTCAGTGTCCCTTCCTGGCCCAGAACTGACACAGTAGGCTGGGCTGGCTAGCCAGCAAACCTCAGTGACTCCCTGTCTCCTTTTACTCAGGCAAGGATTACAATGTGACCTCAGGTCTGGCTTGTAAAAAATATGTGGGTCTCAGTATCAAATCCAGGTCCTGGCGCTTACAAGGTGAACACTTCACTGTCTGAGTATCTCCCCAGCTGCGTTTCTTCATCTTTCAAGAAGAGATAGCAACTAGCTTGCAAGATAATTGAGAAATCAGAAGGGCAGGATGCTTGAGTAGCCTACTGTCTCCAAGGGCACAGTCCACTGGCTGACTGTATATGTCAGAACTATGTGGTCTACATTCTCAGACTCCAGGAGAGCTCATAAGGCATGGTGTTCTGCAGTATCTGTGAGCAGCCGGAGCCAAACTTTGCACTGCAGTTCATCCACAGCTCCGTGTGCCCATGGAGTGACAGAAAGAAACTGAACCCATATGCTCAAGCCCTGGTCTCAAAACTGAGGGGAGTGGGGGACTCCTGTAAGGATGAGGGACAATGGGACTGGTAGTGCATGCGGAGGAGAGGGAAGTCAGCCTGTGGTCAGGACTAAAGGGCGGCCACCAGGAAAGCCTGGACCCAGCCCCAGGCCAGCTGCTTCAGGGGAAGTGGCTTTCTTGTGGTGTTGAGAGGCTGGAGAGGATGGTCTTAGGGTGAGAAGGGATGACATCAGGGAGGTTGGGGTGAATGAAGAGAGAGGGCACCCATTCTAAAGTAGTAAGAAGATCTGAGGGGATAGCTAGGCACTTTGAGGCCATCTATACAGCTACATGGTGAAAGGAGAAAGATACTAAGTAGTTTTCCTGGGGGAGGGCAGTCTGACCCTTCAGCACACCTATAGTAGGAAATGGGACCTTACAGGTGTCCAAGTCCACCTGGCTAAGGTCCTTGGAGCTGCACTGGGATGAGGTCACAGGACATAAGACTTAATCTGCTCTCTGATAGGATCTTCCCTAGGAGATGGAGGTCAGGCCTGCGGTCTGGCTTATCTCTGGTCAGCTCAGAGACTTTGCTGTCTGGCTTCAGGCCTGGATGTGATGGGAGATAAACAGGGGTTGAGGGCTCAGCTAGAACCCAGGAAGTCTTAGAGATAAAGTATGTTGACTGTGGATCTAGAACTACAGAGTGTAGCCATAACAAGATCACAGAAAGCAGAGAAAGATTTCGCTTCAGGAAGATACAGGGTGACATGTGCTGTCCCACAAAAGAAGGCCTCAGGAAGGCACGTGGAGCCACCAAATGTGGTGATCTTTCCCTTCCTTTCTGAGTGAGTATGCTGGGACGACCCTGTACTTTTTGTTTGTCATTACACTCAGTTCTTCATGGTGGGCACTATAAGCAGTGCTCGGCCCAGGTGCTTGGTGAATGCTGTGCATGTGAATGCATATGTCAGTGACCACTCCACTTGACAGGTGTAGCTGGGGCTCGAGAGGACAGGTGCTGCTGATGTGAGTGAGTGATTGGTCACCTCAGAGGTGCAGAGAGTGGAGAGGAGTGGCCAGGAGATTGCAGCTATGGGAGCCGGCAGAACAGTGTTCTCAGTTCAGGGAGTTCATACTGAGGAGGAAGGCTAGGACATAGCTCCCACAGACAGGGGTACTACTGCATTGGTCAAAAAACCTGACAGAGACACAAGAAACATGGAGTTCACTAGCTTAAGTCAGAAGGGACCAGAAGGCTGATTCCCCCCCCCCTTTTTTTTAAATTCTGTTGTATATTTGCTTTTAAAGTTTCCAAATAGAGTCATTCATCAATGACAGGGATATGTTTTGGGAAATGCATTGTGAGGCAATTCTATCATAGTATATATTTACACAAACATAGATATATATTATACTATAAACCCAGGCTACATGGTACAGCCTACTGCTCCTAAGTGATGTATCTGTACTTAATATTAAAACTGTACTGAATATGGTAGGCAATTGTAATATAATAGTGAGTATTTATCTGCTTAAACAGTGAGTACATCAGGTAGCAAGGACTTTCAGCCCTGTTACAATGATGCCATCATATATGTGACCTGTTGTTGACATAAACGTTATGCAGTACATGAATATCTCAGCGAAGCATTAGTTGATCACCTTCTGTTTGAACTTTCTACCAGTATTTTATAAACAATTGTTCATTCATTTGTTATTCCATCTCTACCAGAGGACAACTTTGCATGTTGTTCCTCAGGCACTGTCCACCTTCATTTACGTATAACCCTCTGTAGGTGGCTGGGAGAGAAGATGGATCTCTCCTGAAGTGAAGGCATGACCCAGCTGGGCTGTCCATCTTGAATGGGGTCCAATGAGAGACAGGTGGGAGGAGGAAGAGGCTGTGGAGTAGAGAACGAGGGAGGTTGGAGGCAAAGGAGATACTAGGGCACAGGAAATGACAAAAAGGAAGAGATGCAATGATCAAAAGTTGCAGAGAGAGAGAGAGAGAGAGGATCAATAGTCTAGAATACGTGCAGACAGAGGTGGGGAAATGAAGCTGAACTGTGGGGCCTGAGAGGGTACCCAAGAGGGCAATTAGGGAAGGCCGAAAGATGGAGAAGTAAAAAGACATTAGAGTAGAAAAAGGAGAGTTAGAGGGGGAGTGGGGGAGGGGTAAAGGAAAGAAGAGGAGGATGAAGGGCAGAATGTAGGAGAGGTGGACAGTGAGGAAGACTAGTATATGAAGGTTAATGCAGAAAGAAATATTTGTTCTCCATTGATATTCATCCTCATAAAGAGGTACTATAGAATTTACTCTATATAAATATGAGAATATTTGTTACATATATTTGAGAAGTATATTATCTGTAAGGTGAATTTACATGTACTGAATCTATTCAAGAACATACTCAACAGCACACTATCAATACCGTTGAGCAGGTAAAGTAGCCAACTAAGATGGCCTCAGAATCTCCAGATTTGTTAAAACTATTCCATGTAGGACCAGCTTATGGGACAAGGCCATTCCATGTTCTATCTGGGCTTTCCTCAACAGACAGCAGGAAACCACTGAATGTCTGACATTCAGGAGAATCTCATCTGCAAAGGACTCAGTTCCTGACCTGAATCCCTATGCAGAACTCTTATGGGACTAATGGGGGATGGGCAGCAGTGCAATTTATTAAAATGAATTAGTACTGTTCATTGTTCAAGTGCACATTAGGAAGGGGGCACTGGAAATGATCCGCTGACCTTTTATGGTGGCCATTTTCCCTGTTATTCATGGTAACACTGTGGCGTTTTTTTTTAAGTACAGTGGGATAGCCTTATCGTCTCAGCAAACATTTCCCTTAAGGTTTCTTTTCTACCTTTACACAAAAGGGATATCTGGACTTTAAAGATATACTGGCCACAGAATGAGGAAGTAGCTCTGGGTGCGCAAGAGAAAGTCTGTAGCAACTTTGCATCAACAGGAACTTTCTCAAAAGCTGTTTTCTTTTCCTTTCTTTCTTTCTTTCTTTCTTTCTTTCTTTCTTTCTTTCTTTCTTTCTTTCTCTCTCTCTCTCTCTCTCTCTTTCTTTCATCCTTCCTTCCTTTCTTTTTTTTTGTTAAGGCTCTTTTTTCATTCAGCTATAGGACAACAGCTTCCTTGACCTGTGGTTCCCTCTCTCCAATGGAAATATGCATGCAAATCTCTCCTGAAATTTGCCTCTAGGGTTCTTGCTGAGGTGTTTAATTGCAATGTCACTTGAATGACTTTTCAGGTTGGGAAACAGAACAGAAAGGGGTACATAATGAACAGAACAGTGCTCTACTCAGTACTTCCTACCCAGTCACCTATGATGGCCACACTGCTATTCCCCTTTCGGGGGGAAATGACACATGATGCATCCTGTGCTACATAGCCTGAGCACACTGACAGCTTGTGGAGCAGGTCCCCTGCAGCCCATTTATAAAGAGGAAGTAACCTGTCCTCTCTCCTTTTCACTAGGTACCGGGAGAACCCCTAAAATAGTGAAGGTGCTCTGGAGGTTGCATAGGGTGCCAGGATCCCAAATGGATGACACACTTGGTCTTCTGCAGCAGTTCGGGGCCAACTCCCAGACTGTGGAAACCCAGCATGAGATGTCAATCTGAGGCTCCACATCCAGCTTTGCTGGAAGGGAGTTCAAGCCTGGTTAACCGCTTGCAATTCCTGGCTAAGTACAAGGTCCCAGGATAGGAATCAAGCCTGCTTAGAGTTTGGAATCCTGAAAGGGGGCTAACTATTATTTCTTTAGCTCAGGCTGAACAGATCTGAAGTGAACTTTGTCCAGGAAGTATATTCAGTGGAAGCATATGAAGTTGTCAACTGTATTTATCACAAACAGATAATTCTAAGCAATTTCACGTGGGTTGACTCAATGCTAAACTAAATAAGAAGGCAGCCTGGTGAAATCTAAACTCTTTTGGTGTATTTTAGGATCTAGAGGTGGTAGAAGAAAAGAGACACCCTCTGGGGACCTGCAGTGTGCTTATTAGAGTCACTTACTATCAAATTTTATGTACTGGGCACTTAGTGGGACACTGAAAACCATGACCTGTTTGTGCTCAGAGAAAGCCATGAGCTAGAACGTACACACCAGTAGCATCCAAGATGAACGGCCTCCCACAGTGCCTGGGTGGGGTTGCGATGCAAAAACTCTGGCTGCCTTGGCCCCTGAGTTACCAGACTCCAGTGTCTGTACTAGGAGGAAAGAAAGGACATCTTTCTTCTTTTTTTACCCTCCAGAGGTTAATACTCAGGGAGGAAGTGTCCCCTTTGCATGCATCCTGCTGACAGGCTTCCTGAAGGCTGCTTTGCCTGGGTTTTCTTCTTTGAAATTCCTCCAGGGCTGGGTGCAGGGAATGTAGGATGCCTAGGTGTGGAGACAACTCCTAGATTCATTCCCAGCCACCAAATGGGATTGAGCTTCCCCATGACTCGTGGATAAGATTGGACCTAACCTATTTTCAGCTTGGTAAACTGAGGTACACAGTAGGGATAGAACAGTGATCAAGTCCAAGTGAACTCCGGGCTCTGGATCCCTGACTTACACTGGACCCCTGTCTACACAAAACGGATAGCTGTCTCACGGGGCTTTCTGTGCTTTTCAGTAGAACAGGACTGAGGTACAGGGACCCCAGAACTACTCTCACAAATTCTGTGTCCCGTTTGTTAAACTTTATGCCTTTTCCCACGGAAGAAGCCAGTCCCATGCAGACCCCACACTGGCAGTCCATTGTCCCTTAAGGGGTCCCGGCCACTAGGAAGCCCAGGGAGCTTCATTACCCAAGCCCCACTTGCCCTGACGTGCACGGACTCTGGCGCTGCGTCAGGGACCCAGATGCGCTTACAACTGGGGCTGGGGCACTCGTTTGTACAGTCCACAGACGCCTCCATGCCCTGCCCCGCCCGCCGCGGGCTCTTTGCCGCCAGCGTCTCCGGCCCCCCGGCGCCCCTTTCCCCGCCCCCAGCCCTGCGGTCCCGGTCCCGAGCGCGCGTCCTCACCGCGCCACGCTCGAAGTCATTGTAAAAGGCCTTGTCCAGCAGGTGCTTTTCGCTGCATCCCGCAGACCCAATGAGGCTGAGGTAGATGTAGTCGTCGGTGCCCGCGAACCACTGGCTGCCGGTGGCCACAGTGACCGTGTAGGAGGGCATGACGCCGGGCAGTGAGTGTTGCTGGCGTGGGTGCAGGAGCTCGTGAAGCTCAGCGTGGCAGCACACCAGCCTCTTGACCCTGTCACCCGGGCAGCTCCCTGCCACAGGGTCAGCAGCCGCCCGGCCCTGCGTTTGGGTCAGGCCCCGCCCAGGACACCGCCCTGCCCTCTGGCTCAGGCTCCGCCTCTGGCCCGGGCTAGCCCTGACACCCCACTTTCCACCTCATCTTTCTCTCCTGTAGCGCTGGTGGGGCAGTATAATCTCGTCTCTGATAGACTGGGGGCCCTTGTTCCTGTGCCTCATCTCTACCCTGTAGGTGTCCTGGCAACCTAGCTTTTATCCCTCATTTATTTATGCATTCATTAGTTAGTCAATCCCTTATTACTTCCGTCTTTATGGACTCCTGCCTGCCTCAATGTCCCTCATTGCCAGCGTAAGGGCTGAGGTGAAGCACTACCTACAGCCTATGTCCTCATTCAGTTTTCAGAGAGACAAGGCTGTACATAGACCATGCAGTAGTTAACTTAGAGCAAGGGGTCTGAAGCCCATAAGGAGAGGCCTCCTGTTGCTGATGCCAGGGGTGGATCTGGACCACAGAAACGGAGTGAGCAGGTCTTTATAGGATGGGCAGGTCTTCTTTCCCTGGATCAGGTACTGGTGGGGACCTAATTGGGAGAAATGGTTAGTGGTACTGGGAAAAGGCCCTAGAAAGTAGTAGCCAGGATAGAACACTACTGATCTGCACCCGTGGGACTGACTGGAGCTTGGATGGCATGCTTGCAAGGGTGGGCTTGTGGTGAGAAAGAGTTAGTCTTGTCCAAAGATGCCTTAGGGAGTTGGTAGAGGCTGGGAGTCCGGGGAGAAGAGTGAATGCCTCTTTGGCGATAGTCAAGCTGCCCCTTTTGGGTCAAGGTAGAAAAGAAACCTTAAGGAAAGTAATTGCTGAAAAGGCAAGGAAGGTCATCCCACTGTACTTAGAAAAGTGCAGCGTGTTACCGTGGACACCAAGGAAAACAAACATAAAGGCTGGCGGGTCACTCTAGAAGGTGGGCTGTCAACACTCCTTAACTTACACTTGAAGAATGGGCACTATTGATTCGTTTTTAATAAATTGCATTGCTACTTCTTGGTTGTTCCTTTAAGTTCTGTTCATCCTGCCTTTCAATTGATTGGATGGGGGCCCACCTAGAAAATAAGGCACTGTATAATTAACTGTAATTATAATAAGACAATGTATAATTAATTATATCTCCAACATCCTACCACATCAGCATTTGATAGCATGACTGGGTGCTATACATTGGTCATACCACAGTCTAAGTGAGCTCTTTTCTGAAGGTGTTTATCTTCCCATTTCAACAAAGCCTTGGCATATTTTCTCCCCTTCTGGATTTCTCTTGTCTTCCTTCTCTACCTCTAGGTCTCCTGCAAAGTCTTCTCAGCTGCTGCTCCTTCCAAGGGTCTATTTGCCTCTCCTCTTTGACTGAGATCTCACAGCCTTTATTTACACTTACTCATGGACACACTGCCACTCCGTCCCACCAGGATCTGCTGTCTTCATTTCTCCCACTATATTAGGAGGTACTTGGGGGCTGGCACTGTATTTCACTCATATACTAGTTTAGCACAATGTGAGGTACAAAGAAGCTTCACATGGATCCTAGAAGAGGGAGTTACTGGGGAGCCTGTAACTTGCTAGGAAAGCAGGCTTTGTGGTTGGCAAAGCTGAAGGTAAGGTAAGAGAAGACCAGCCCTTACTTCCCCTCACTGGTGGCATGATTCCCTGACTCACACAGTGGCGTGTACATGAGAAACCATAGATCCACCACATTCATAATTGCAGCAGGATGAATCTGTCCCATTCAGCAGGACAAAGCAGACCTGGCCTCTGCTGGTCAAGGAAGTGACTAGAAACCTCTCTATCTGAGATGCTCACTTTCCTCTGCAGGTACGGACCACACCTTATTTTAGCCAGCTTGAACAAATACAGAGACCCACAGGCAGACATTATGAAGAGAGTGAGAGATCTTGCAACACTCCCTTTAGAGCTCAGGGAATCCCCACCGAAGAGGATGCAGAAAGAGTGTGAGTGCCAGAGGGGATGGAGGACACCAAGAAAACATGGCCCTCTAAGTCACCATGAGCAAAGCTCATATGAACTCAAAGAGACTGAAGCAGCATGTATAGCCTGCATGGGTCTACATCAGGTCCTCTACGTATAGATTACAACTTCCAGTTCAGTGCTTTTATGGGATTCCTGACTGTGTGAGCAAGTAGGTTTCTGATTCTTGTGCCTTCTCCTGGGCCCGTTTTCTTCTGTTGGTTTGTCCTGTCCAACTGCAATGTAATACTTTTTGTTTTATCAGTTTTCATGTAAGCCCACAAAAACAAAACAAAACAAAACAAAATACATGGAGGGGGATCTTGAAGTTGAGTGGGTAGGGAGGTAGTGAGAATCTGGAAGGAGTTGGGATGGGGAAATATAATCATAGTATAGTATAATTTTAAATAAAAAATGGTAAAAATTTACAGCTTCTTTCAGTTTCTTTTGGCCTGTTAACATCTACCATGGAGCACAAAATTCTAAACAAACAGTTAAAAAAAGAGAGACTAAAGTATCTCTTGTGTACTGGGAATTTAGAGGAAAATGTACAGTCACTTGTCTCCCTTCCAACAGTATCAGTTAGGATCACACTAGAGGAATAGAACACAGACATGTATGCCACCTTTCATTTTTCCAGACCACATCTTCCCAAGCCCAGGCCTAGACAGAGGCTCACAGTCTCAGCAGACATCCCTGAAGATGCATGTGAACAGCTCATCCCAGCTCCTGGTTCATTTAGTCACCACTTGTGCCATCCAAGAAAAGTCAAAGGAGAAAGGATGATTCTGAAACCGTCCCTGTGAATTTGCAAACAGCCTGTTGGAAGGATAATGTTGAAATGCCTGTTGTGGTTCCTTCAGCCTGAGGTCAGAGCACCAATCATTTTATGGACCAGTATTCTCCATTTTTCCTCTGCCTCCTGCCTATCAAAATTGTATCAGCCTTTTTTGCAGACTGGTTCCTCCCTCATGTTTGTGCTATCGGAGGAAGGTGGGATACCCCACACCACTTAACCTTGACCCCCATTCTTCCAAGACCCAGTAGGTTTACATGAAGACTGAGTACAACCACTCAGTTTTATTTAGGAAGAGAAACTTAATGAACCTTCTCTCCTTTAGAACTTTTAGACCAAGTACAAAGATATCTTCCAACCCTGAAAGCACACACTCAACTGGACTTGTGTGGAGCTTTTGGTTACTGTTTTTTCAGAAGTGAACACCAGGGAGCCTGGATGAAGAGCACAAGAAGAGTACCTCCATCCAAAGCTGAGAGTGGTCCTCCCTTCAAGACCTGCCCTCCATCATCTGAAAGGGTTGGATATTCTCTTCCTTCATGGTGCATTTGTTATCTTTGAGATACCCATCACTGTCTATCATTTTATGATTTTCCTTATTTTTGGTCTGTTTCCCAATAGAGGCAGAGTGTGGTTTTATTCATATTCACACACTATCATTTAAGGTTTTCATAAAGGTTCTGAAGAAAGAAAATATTCCTATGTGAGACAACTGAATACTTGCAGGTAGGTATGATGCTATTTGAGTTCTCATGGTCTTCCCATTGCTGAGGGCTGTGCATCAGATTCGGTTAGATACTATTCTCATTCCTATTTGCAAACAGGGAAATTATCATGTTGGATTTCCAATCACTGTAATGAAATGCAAGAGTTAGTCAATCCCTGAAGAAAAAGTGTATAATGAAATCCCAGGCCACCATCATTTCACTCCATTGCTTTGGGCCTGTGGTGAGGTATGCATTGTGGTTACAGTTTGGGGTGAAGCAAAAACCTCATGGCTAGGAAGCAAAAGTGAATATCAGAATACTGGGTCTCACAACTCCCTTTAAAGGTTTGCCACTCTATGGCCTAAATGGGGCATATTAGGAGGACTGACTTACATGTGTGATAGGTAGTTTTAGGGAGGTGGTTAATAGTATGATTCCTTGTGACTTCTTCAGACAGCCTTAGTGTTATTTTGCCCTCCTCCCACCTTATTCTGTATACGATTCACTCAACAGCTGTGAACCTAGCTGGAGCCAATGAAGTCATGGATCTTGCAGGAGAACCTACAACCACCACTTTCCTAAATCAGCCTAATCCTTAAATACATTCTAAATGTTGTCCTTATTCCCACAGAAAAGTGTAGTTCTCATTCCTCTTAAAGGAAACTTCTCTTTGCAATAGACAGAGACTGTTAGAGAAGAACACAACCCATCAAAATGCAGAGCTGTAGAGGTCAGACCTAACCGATACATCGACAACACAACTCCTGCACCTAAGGCCCAGGGATCATCACAGAAGAGGGGCAAAAAGATTGTAAGACCTGGAGGAAAAGGGAGTTTGCTGTGAGACTGTGAGTCCCAGGAATGTCAGGAGCTACACCCATAAATTCTCACCAACATGGCTCCCTAAACATGAGCTGAACAAGGAAAACACCAATAGACCTACTGACATGGTTGGGGGAGGTGTGGGTTGGGGAAGCTCAGGAGGCCTCAACCTTAGACGAAGAACTACAGGTGACTAAGGAAGGCTGAGAGCAGGAGAAATGGTATTCCAGGAAAACACAACAATTGGTTATTCAATAACAAATGTTCATCCCTGAAAACATGCATAAAGTAACATTATACAGACCGAGCAGGTTATACTTATGTATGTAGGAACACACACACCACCACCACCACCACCACCACCACCACCACCACCACCACCACCACCACCACCACCACAACAACAACAACAACAACAGCAACAACAAATGAAAAAAGAGGCTATTACTTTGAAAGAAAGCAAGAATGAGTTTAAAGAAAGGAGGACATAGGAGGAGGAAATGATGTAATTGCATTATAATCTCAAAAAATAAAGATAAAAGAAAGAATAAAAAGTCCAAATTATCAGCAGTTCATTCATAACTGAATTTCAAGGTTTCCTCACCAGGACAATTGCAAATCCAGCAATAACAACCCAGATCTTTTCATGGTTGGAGGTAGAGCCCTTTTTGAGGAAGATGCTGACATCAACAGCCACTTGAGGGTGATCACAAGCATCTCCCCCCCCCCAACCAACACAGAGTTTTTCTGAGTAGCCCTAGATGTCCTGGAACTCACTCTGTGGATAAGGCTAGCCTCAAACTCACAGATCTACCTGCCTCTGCATCTCAAGCGCTGGGATTAAAGTCGTGCACCACCACCACTCAGCTAAGCATTTGTTCTTTTAAGTCCTCAAGAAATGTTGAACAAATGAATTTTGCTCTTGCCTAACTCCTGATGTCCTTCGATGCTTTTGCATTTGTTTCCTGTCATTTAACCTCATGTGATAAGCTCTGGTGTTTTGTTTCTGGGACAGTGAACTGATAGTACTATATATCACATCATTCTATCAACCTTGGACCTTGGTTCATAGGTGCTTAATACTTTCTCTGAGCATCACTTTTTACAAAATATGTTTTTAAATTATTTCTTTGCAAATTTTATACACTCACAGTGTATTTTGATCAATTCACCCCTATTCCTCCCCTTAAGTCCTTCTGTATATACCCTACCTCCTCCCCCTCACAACTTCATGTACTCTTTATATTTTTTTTTTATTTTCTTATAACTTACTGAGCCCAAATTTGTGCTGTCCATATACACACTAGTGTGGGGCCATCCACTGGAGCATGGTCGGCCTACCAGTGACCACATTACTAAAGAAAACTGACTTTAGCTTTCCCTAGCTGACAACAGCTCCTTGGCTAGGGCTGCCTGCTCCATGCTGGAATATTGATTGGCTTGATCTTGTATGGGTCTTGTGCATTGGTCCTGTTATCTCCAAAAGACCATGTTTCTCCCTAGTCTTCACTGAACTCTGGTTCTTGCAACCTTTCTGCCCTATACTCCAGGAAGAGACAAGTAGAATTGAGGGGATTTAAGGGGTATTATGCAAACCTAGAGCAGTAGAAACTTCCTAAAATATGTGAAGGCAATCCTAATATAAATGTCTCTAAATGAAGGAGATAAAGCACCAGCTGGCATCTGTTGTCACCAAATGAAGCTTCCAGTACCAGGACTGGATTTCATCCAACTGAGTTGCAGGCCAAAGGGGTTTCATGGAAAACCACCAACAACCCAAGCTGTTGCCAAGACAATAGGTTAAGCTCCACAAACTGACAGCAAGGTCCCATTGCTGAATACAACATCCATATAACTCATTGAACATGGAGAGGGTGAGTCAGTGGCTACATAGAAACTCACCTCCACATTATAGTGTCTTTGGTGAAGGAAGGTACTCCCTAGACTACCAAAGGAGAAATGTAAATACCAACCCAGCCACAAAACCTTTGATCTTGTGGTTTGAAAGAAAATGATTCCTAAAACGAGTGGCACTATTAGGAGGTACAGTCTTATTGGAGCAAATGTGTCATTTTGGAGTTGGACTTTGAGGTCTCTTTTGCTCAAGCTTCCCTCAGTGTGACAGTCAGTTGACTTCCTGTTGCCTGCAAGTTGTAGGATTCTCAGCTATTCCTCCAGCACCACATCTACCTGCACACCACCATGCGCCGCCCTACCATGATGATAATGGACTGAACCTCTGAAACTGTAAGTCACCGCCTTAATTAAATGTTTTCCTTTATAAGAGTTGTCATGGTCATGGTGGCTCTTCACAGCAATAAAAGCCCTAACTAAGATATTGGTACCAGGAGTGGGATATTGTTGTGATGGGCCTGACCATGCTTTTGTTTAGAGTAATATAGACTTTGGAACTGTGGATTAGAAAAGCAATTGAATATTTTAAGTACGGTTTAATGGGTCGTAATAGTAAGAGCATGAAAGACAGTGGTTCTAAGGGTTATTTGAACTATGGAGGTCTCACACAAGATGTTTCAGAGGAGAATAATGTTAATATGTGGCCTAGAGACCTATCTTGTGATATTTTGGTAAATAAAGTGGCTGCCTTTTGCCTTTGTCCAAAGAGTCTACCTGAGGCTAAAATGAAGAATTTTGGATTAAGCCCATTGACAGAGGAAATCTCAAAACAGCCTAGTATAGACTCTGTTATGTATATTTTATTGGTAACTCTAATGAAGATTTATAATGAAAGGAGTAAGCTGAGCAGGATAAATTACAAAATGAAAATTTTGAGGAGAAAAAGAGTACCAGGAAGTGGAATAGATCTAAATTCTGTGGTCAAGATAAATGGATTAAAAAATGGGATAAAGGGAGTAGTGGCCTCAGGGCAAGATCCCACCCAGGTAAGTTTCCAACATGTGAAAAGGTGTGGTGGTACACACCTTTAATCCCAGAACTGGGAAGGCAGAGGCTGGCAGTCTCTGAGTTTGAGGTCAGCCTGGTCTATAGAGCAAGCTTAAGCAGTGAAAGACAGAAAGCTGGTGAAGATGTAATTGAATGAGGGGACCATGTTCCAGCCCTAGAAAGCAGCAGAATTTGGTAGCTTTGGCCACATGGTTCTGGCTTTAGAGTTAAGGATAGAAGAAAGGAGTTATGTAATATAAGAAAGCAGCTGAGGCTAGGCATGTGTCAGGGGTGCCCCTGAATGGAGGCCTAGTAGAGAGGCCATTGTATGAAGCTGTGAAGATGAAGCCTGGATTTCCTTGGAGAACCCAAGATGTTAGAGATGCCAGAGTTGTGAGACACCTGCTGAGAAAGCTGCTAACAGGGAATGGAACCAGTCCAAGAGAAAGAAGTGTGTTGTAGTCAACAAAGCTGAATGGAGTTGGAGATGTGGAGAGCGTTTTGACATCAGAAATGGAGACCCAGAGTTTGGAGTTTGCCCAAATGGTTTTTGGTCTTGCTTTGGTCCAGTATTTCCTTGCTATGCTCCCTTCCCTGCATTTGGAATGGTAAGATATATCCTGTGCCAGTATATGTTGGTAGTATGTGATATGCTTTTTTATTTTTATAGGTGATTACAGTTAAAAGATTGCCATGTGCCTCAGAAGAGACTTTTTGGGCTTCGACTTTGAAATAATTTTGAGACTGTGATAGACTATGGGAACTTTTGAAGTTGAACTGAATGCATTTTTGCATTATGACATGGCTATAAGCTTTTGGGGGACAAGGCGTAGAATTGGTGGTTTGAAAGAAAATGGCCCACAAAGGGAGTGGCACTTTTAGGAGGTGTGGCCTTGATGGAGGAAATGTGTCATTATGGTGGTGGGAATGTTTTCTCTTATAAGAGTTGTCATGGTCATGCTGTCTCTTCACAGCAATAAACATCCTAACTAAGTCAGATCTACAATCTATCCTGCCTGAAAATTATGCCAGGGCAATGGTGGCACAAAGCTTTTGGGAGCAACCAACCAATGTCTGATTTGACTTAAGGCTTACTCCATTAGATGGAACCTATACCCAATGCTGCTTGGGAGAGCAACAGTTAATAAATGGGACCTCCTGAAAATGAGAATTCTGTAAGGCAAAGGACACAGTAAAAAAGACAAAACGACAGCCTACAGAATGGGAAAAAATCTTCACCAATCCCACATCTGACAGAGGGTTGATCTCCAAAATATATAAAGAACTCAAGAAACTAGACAGCAAAATACCAAACAATCCAACTAAAAAAAATGGGCTACAGATCTAAACAGAGAATTCTCAACAGAAGAATCCCAAATGGCCAAAGGACATTTAAGGAATTGCTCAGCATCCTTAGTCATCAGGGAAATGCAAATCAAAATGATTCTGAGATACCATCTTACACCTGTAAGAATGGCTAAGATAAAAAACACTGGTCATAACTTATGTTGGAGAG
The DNA here is from genome assembly GCA_902168325.1 of Peromyscus nudipes. Lineage (NCBI taxonomy): Eukaryota > Metazoa > Chordata > Mammalia > Rodentia > Cricetidae > Peromyscus > Peromyscus nudipes. The sequence continues at coordinate 26,905 of CABHPH010149968.1, forward strand.
GTTGTGGAACAAGGGGAACACTCCTCCACTGTTGGTGGGAGTGCAAACTTGTAAGCCACTTTGGAAATCAGTATGATGGTTTCTCAGAAAATTGGAAATCAATCTACCTCAAGACTCAGTGATACCACTCTTGGGCATATACCCAAGGGAGGCTCAATCATACCACAAGGGCACTTGTTCAAGTATGTTCATAGCAGCATTATTTATAATAGCCAGAACCTAGAAGCAACCTAGATGCCCCTCAACCAAAGAATGGATAAAGAAAATGTGGTACATTTACACAATGGAGTATTATTCAGTTGTAAAAAACAAACAAACAAACAAACAAACAAAAAACCAAAAAACAATGACATCATGAAATTTGTAGGCAAATGGATGGAACTAGAAAATATCATCCTGAGTGAGGTAACCTAGACTCAGAAATACAAACATGGTATGTACTCACTCATAAGTGGATACTAGATGTAAAGCAAAGGATAATCAGACTACAACCTACAGCTCCAGAGAAGCTAGGAAATAAGGAGGACCCTAAAAGGTACATACAGATCACCTTGGGACAGGGAAACAGAGGAGATCTCCATGAGCAAACTGAGGATGGGGGGCATTAGAGGGGAGGGGATGGGGGATGAGAACATGAGGGAATGGGATTGTCGAGCTAGGGGAGGGATGAAGTGGGAGAGCAATGAAAGAGATACCTTGATAGAGGGAGATATTATGGGATAAGGGAGAAACCTGGTGCTAGGGAAGTTCCCAGGAAGCCACAAGGATGACCCCAGATTAGACTACTAGCAATAGTGGTGAGGGTGCCTGAACTGGCCTACCATGGTAAGCAGATTGGAGAATACCCTAACTGTCATCATAGAGCCTTCAGCCAGTGTCTAATGGAAGCAGATGCAGAGATCCATAACCAAATACCAGGCCAAGCTCCAGGAGTCCAGTCAAAGAGAGGGAAGAGGGATTATATGAGCGGGGGTGGGGTGGGTGGGTGGGGGTGTCAAGATCATGATGGGGAAATCTACAGAGACAACTGAACCAAGCTCATAGGAACTCACGAACATTAGACTGACAGCTGTGGAACCTGCATGAGACCAGAATAGATCCTCTGTATTCTGGAGAGAGATGTGTAGCTGGATCTGTTTGAGGGGCCTCTGGCAGTGTGATCAGGATCTATCCCCAGTGCATGAGCTGGCTCTCTGGATTCCATTACCTATGGTCGGACACCTTGCTCATCCCTGATAAAGCAGGGAGGGGCTTGGTCCTGCCTCAGCTGAATGTACCAGGCTTAGCTGTCCCCCCATGGGATTACTTACCCTTATGGAGGAAGGGATGAGGGGTGGGTTGGGAAGAGGAATGTGGGGGTGGGGAGCAGGAGGAGGAATGAGAGGAGGAATTTGTGGTTGGTACGTAAAATGAATAAAAAATTTTTTAAAAAGTACATTGAATAGAGGTACCATGCATTGTGGATATGCCAATTCCATAAGCCATGAGCTATTAATCAAAATCCCAGTGTCAGGTATGGAACATCTCTCTAGGAGTTCTTGGCCAGCAAAGATGTGCTAATATCTATACAAACTACGGCCATTGTCATTGCTTGTCCACCAGAATTCAGTAGTAAGACCCTATTGCTGGAGACAGCACACACTTTTGTTGAAGAACATAGAGAAACTGTGTGGGAAATGGGTTGAAAGCTATCTATCCACTGGTTAGCTTGCATAATGCCAGAAGTTTCTATGCAGGCATCTGGGGGAGAAGAATCTTCAAAGAATATCTTCCTAGCTTTAGATATTGTGATAATATGTGTGTGTATTACATAATTATAATCTTTGAAATAAAGCCAACTTGATCACAATGAATAATCTTTTTGATGTACGCTTGTTGAGTTTGCAAGTACTTTACTGATGATTTTTGCACCTCTGTTTGTTAGAGATATCGTCCTGCAGTTTTCTTTCTGTTGTTGTGTGTTTACTCAGCTTTGGTATTCAAGTAATATTGGCTTTGTAGAAGGAATTTGGGAGTGTTCCTTCTGTGTCTGTCCTTTAATAATTGAGGAAAGATTGGCTATATATAGGTCTTTGAAAGTCTAATAAAATTCTTCTCTGAATTCATCTGGATCTGGCTTTTTCTAGTCACTTTTTATTGCTGTTTCAATCTCCTTATTTGTTGTGGGTCTTTTTAGGGTGTTTATCTCTTCTTGGTTTAGGTTTTTCATTAAAAGAAAGATTTTTCCAATTTCATAGACTATAGATTTTAATAACATCCCTTCAGTATTCTTAGTTTCTTTGGTATCTGTTGTAATGTTTTCTTGTTCATTTCTGATTCCATTAATTTGGTCCATCTTGTTCTTTCTTTTTGTTAGTTAGGCCAAGGGTCTGTCGATTTTTGTTTATCTTTTCAAAGAATTATCACTTAGACTCATTGATTATTTGTAAAAAGCCACTATGCCCAATAAACACAAAAGAATGCTTTAACAAGCTAAAGTTATTGAAGTCTCAAAGTGAAATAATTACCTAAATTGTTCCAGTATAATAAAAACTCAGGAGTCAGAAATTGAGATAAGGCACTGATAAATCCAAGTAAAGCTGAGAGTCAATTGGTTGATCATATCTCCATGAATTTCCTGGTCCACCAGCCCTGGAAAATACCTGGAAATCTTCTCTCCTCTCTTCATGTCCTCTCTAGCTGAACTCTTAAATCCTCCAAGAACTCTATAATTAATCTTGGTCAGCCAATTGCTGCCTCCATCCTTTGATTTAAGGTGGCTTTATTGACCCAATGAATTGACTGTATGAGCAATTCTCCCACAGTATTTCCCCATTTTTGTCTAAATGAAAGGAAATATTTTAACTCTAATAATGTAAAACTATATACAGTAGGAACAATTTTCAAGTAAGAAATACATTCACAATGTCCAGTCTATTAGTACTTGGCAAATTGAGAGAAAATACTCTATTATATATTTTATCTTAGTGAGTCCAAAGTTTTGTACCTAATTTACTTTCTATCATAACTAAGGAAAAGTGTAACTATAAGTATCTAATCTTCAACCCCATCAGAGACCCGAGAAAGATATAATATTACCTGAGTAAGTAGGAAGCGCAGAGCAAGTAACTTCCAAAACTAAGTAATAACAGAGACATCTGGCTGTCTACACAGTCACCCCAAGGATCCTCTGCAATGTTGGGGCACCCATCTTGGGCTTATGGCCCTAAATAAGCAGACTTTTCTGTGAGGCAGGAATTTTGAAGGCCTGTCCTACCTTGTCTTGGCAAAGCTCAGCAGTTGCCTCTTTTGTGTCCTACTTGTCCAATTTATACAAGATACTGTCAGCAGTCCAGGCAAAGGCAGTTTCTTTGCCCACTGAATAACTTTGCCATGAATGAAAGCAAACTCCATATGGAGGCTTTTAAATGCTTGTCATCTTCTTTTGAAGTAGATTGGTGCTGCCAGGAGCAGACGTGTCTCACTGTCAAGAAAAGCCTTATGTTATTAAAACACTAAAATGTCATATTCTCTAGGTCTCTAAAGTGTTTAAAGACCACCTATTTAAAATATGTTTCTGATTGACCTTGAAAACATACTTAACATGACTATAAGTTAGATTGTTATAGAAGACTAACTACTAACCTATATTTCTTAATATTCTAAATAGGTTTTAAGGACTAGAACTTTATATTACATTTAAAATGAGCTACATAGGTACAGTATCTTAAGCAAGAAACAGAAACATATAATATAGTGTAACAAAATAACCTTAAATTTGTATCAATATACAAAAATATCTTAAACAAACAAAAAATAACCTTAAATTTGTATCAATATGTAGAAATCCATACCTGTGTAAAATATTTGAGACTAGTAGTTAGTTTTTTTAGTTTGAAAGTAGATACAATAATCTACCCTTTTATCCTATCATTTCTGTATCCCCCTTTATCTTTCCAGAAGGAGATCCCCAAATCTGATTTCCTTTGCTTAGTTTCCTCTCTGACCATGACCAATAACAATTTGTGATCAACCCCTCTAAATGATGACAAACATCCAGTGAATGGCCAAAAACCACCCACCCCACCTCTTGGAAATGTGGATGTTGTGTTCTTAAAATTACCTCCTGTTGTCTGGGGATGACAACATATTTAGGAGACCCTGAAAAATTGAAATAAAGATCAAGTCCTGGGAGAGCAAGCTCTTGTCCAGTTTCAATGTGATGGGAGAGTGCAAGGCTTATCTGAAGTTCTGGCTGGAGTAGTCTACAAGGCTGGACCATCTTAGCTAACTGCCTTCAAATTGTCCTGAGCAGCTTGTAGTTCAAAGCTGATCTTTGGGTGGGGTTTATCAGCTTAGTGGCATTACCACAATCCAGGTCTATTCATCATTGTGGGGCCCCAACATCTTTTTGGAGACTTCAAAGGTCGCTGTTGGGAATGGTTACAGTTCACTTCAGGGAACTTAGACATTTTAAATGTCATATGCAGCACATATTGTAAAGGTTAAAAGACCACAATCTATTAAATATACCTGGGGTATACAAACTTAGTTCTTAGTTACCTGCTTCAGACTCAAGCCCTAAATCACATATAGGAAGCTAGATAAAGCCTACTATCATTTAATACTCTATTTGACCATTAAAACCATGACAGAAAACTTAAATATATAGATATATATTTTAGTCTTATAAATTTTGAGATCATATTTATACCTTAAGAAAAGTTTTAAAGAGTCAAAATAAAACCAAAGGACTATAAGATTAGTGGCAATATAATGGTCCCTAATTTTTGTTTTTCTTCTGTCCCATACCAGGTAGCTCTTCTGACATGAAACAGAGATTTTGGATTTTCCTTAAAGAAGCATGCTTGGGTTTAGAGAAGGAGAGTCATACTCCACCTACAAAGCCAGCTTTAATTTTTAATTGAATTGGGACTACAAAAAGACTATTTGCCTTATATATCTTCAGAGAACAGTAGAGACAAACATTTGGGAAGATTTATGAGATTTTTATCCTATTGGAAGTACGCTATCCCATTAGGCCAATTTACTCTTTTTCTTGGGGGCATTTTCTCTGGATGATTTATCCTTCTTATTCAGATGTCTCATTTGTCCAGTGATCTTCAGATTCCTTAGTTAAATGATTTATTCTCCTGGAAAGACAAAAACAAAACCCTGCCCAGCTTTAACTTTGGAGAGTTTCCCTTTTTGCCAAGTTGAATTGCCACACTGTGTAGTGATATTTGCTCCACCCATGACCTTGGGCTATAGGGCCTGAAGGGGGCAGTGCTTCCTGCTGTTGTATGTGACTTCTTAAAAGGAGTGGCCAGATCAGGTAACAGACCCTCGCCTGGTTAGAGACTGCCAGCAGACTGTTCCTTTACTTTTAAAACTGTTCGGTGTAGCTGATGCCAACTTCATCTTTTGAAACTCCTGCTGCCACCACCATTTTGTGTGGTGCCCCTGCCATTTTGTGCACAGCTGCCATGGAGTGCACATGCACAGCCAGTCCTTTAGAGTGTCTGCAGGTGTACCAGGCAGAGCTTCTCATTATTTGTTTGGTGTATTGCCTCATCTGTTGTGATCCTGGCGGTTCTGCCTAGTACTCACAGGTACCAGGTGGGGGTTACCTGGGTGAATGCTTAATTCACAGGAGCCCATTCAGGGAGCCTGAGTCAGCTCACACCAGACCTGTTTTGGTGCTACACCTGTGACACCTACTGGCCAAGCAACAATACTACCTCCAAAAATCATCGAAAAAGCCAGCCATTTGCCTAACCTGGTTAATTACACTTGGACACATAGGACAATCTTTTGAAGATTTTATCTGAGGTAAATTACTTGATAATTTTACACTTTAAAGTGATTAATAAATAAACAAATTGGTAAAATTTTTCTTTACAAATTTTGAATATTTCTCAAAAAATGGCAGAAATTTCACCACTCAGGAATTTAAAAACTTTTTTTATTTGTACTATGAATGAGATATTACAGGACATATATGACCTTCCTGTGATATATATAATGTTCACCATAATAGCAATTAGCATAGTGATTCATCTCATATTATTGAAAAATTGGTTTAATAATAACAGCAAAAGTGAGACATTAATGGGACTGATACAGGGCTTGAATAGAAGGATTCTTTCTTTGGAATCTGCTCTTTTACCACAAGAACTTCAGTTCACAGTTCATTAATTATAACTGGACAACCAGATTTAATTCTATTGATAATAAATATGAACACTTAATGGATAAAACAATAACTCTTCAGAGCAATCTTAATGCCATTCAGATAATTTCTAAGGAGGAAAGATAATCACTAATTGATAGAATAAAGTTGGTGGAATCATATGTTTCTGATGAACAGAAAAAATTGTATGATTCCATGAAATCTCTAGAATCCTTTACAACAGAGGAGGTTCAAACACTACAGAAAGTGGTAGTTAATTGATTTCAAATTCTGGAAGATTTTCTCAGTAAGGATAATAAAGGAACTAATAAACAGAAGGGCAGAGCCATACAAGTAATAACGTCACCAGGTGGCTTTTATAAAATGGCTTATCCTGTCACCATCTGTAAGAAGCCAGCAGTTGATACATATCCTGAAGAATATATAGAATATATCTGGCAACCTATTCATATGAGAGGTTTAAAAAATACTAAGGAAGCAGTAATCACCTATGGAATACATTCAACATATGTAAAACAAATGTAAAATACGTGGTCTTCTAGAAATAGAATCATACCCGATGATTGGAATCAGTTAATTTCAGCTGTATTAGAGTACAGCCAGCAGTTACAATGGAAAAGCTTGTTTAGAGGAGAGGCCAAGGCCCTTGAACAGCAAGGTAAAATCAGAAGTTTTGAGATCCCCCCAAATCAAATTCTTGGTGAGGTTCACTTCACTGATTTAAATGTATAAACTACCGTGAACGAGCATACACGATCCCTATACCGTACAGCAGCTTTAAATGCTTGGGAAAAATTCCAGAACCAGGGAAACCAACTGAGCTTTATACGAAGGTTTTCCAAGGGTCAAAAGAACTGTTTACTGATATTTTACAAAGGCTGATCACAGCTGTAAACAAGACACTATCAGACCCACAATTAAGACAAGTATTAACTCAATCTTTGGCTTTTGATAATACTAATACAGAATGCAAAAGAATACTTACACCTTTAAAGGTCAGGCTGGTACCTTTGGAGGGATGGATTCATCATACAGTGTTGAGTCTCTTAACTATATTAATGAAGCTTTGATAGGAGAGGTGATTTCTAAAGGTGGAAGGAGGCATCAAGGTAACAAATGTTTTAACTGTGGTACACCAGGTCATATAAGAAGAAATTGTAAACAGGGTGCTCCTAGAAGTAATGCTTCTTAAGGAATAACCCAAACAGGAGACTCCAACCTTCTGAATTATGCAGAAGATGCAGCAAAGGCTGACATTGCACCAATGAATGCAAATCAACAAGAGACATATGAGGCAACCCTTTACAGTGGGAAATGCCTCAGGGAGCCTCTCACAGACCCCCAAATTGAATGTGGTCCAAACATTTCCATTACTGTAGAGGAAATTCCTCCCCAGGACAATTAAATAACCCAGTTCCTAAAGTAAAGAATGATACTGCATTGGATAATAGAACAACTTTGCTAGATGGATCAAAAATTCCAAAAAACACCACAAAATGAATATTTTGGCAGACTTCCATAATTGAACAAAGACCAAAGCTTAAAGTGTGAATTAATAACATTGTTCTTGAAGGATTAGTGGACACAGGTGCAGATGTGACTATAATTACACCAAAATCATGGCATCTGAATTGGCCTCTTCAAGAAGTAGATGTCAAATTTCTAGGGATTGGAATCCTATCACAGATAAAACAAAGTTCAAGATGGGCTGAATGCATAGGGACAGAAGGACAGAGAGGAAGGCTGAAGACATATGTGGCTAATGTAGCAGTGAATATTTGGGGCCAAGATCTATTACAGCAATGAAGTACCCAGATTAAAATTCTTCCAATCTCAGGAGTGGAAAATAGACCAATTCATGTTTCTTGGAATAATATTATAAGATACTATAAAAAATAGCCACCAACCATTCAGGCTGTACATAAACAAAGCATAACTGCCATTGAACTCTCAGAAGTACCAACAGCCCTACCTTTAAAATGGCTAATGAATAAATCTGTCTAGGTTGGACAGTGGCCTATGACATAAGAGAAACTACAAGCTTTTGAACAGCTGGTTCAGGAGCAGTTAAATGCTCAACACATTGAAGAATCTACCAGCCCATGAAATTCTCCTGTATTTATTATTAAAAAGAAACCTGGTAAATGGAGAATGCTGACAGACCTGAGAGCCATAAATAAAGCAATTAAGCCTATGGGCTCCTTACAGAATGGGATGGATGCCCTTGCCCTCTCTGTTACCTAAAATTGGCCTATTATAGTTATTGACTTAAAAGACTGTTTCTTTACTATAGCTCTACAAGAAAAGGATAGAGAAAAATTTGCCTTCACAGTACATACTTACAATAATTCCCAGCCAATCAAGAGATATCAATGGAAGGTCCTCCCACAGGGAATGTTAAATAACCCTACCCTGTGCCAACATTTTGTGCAAAAAACATTGGAAATAATTCATGCAAAATTTCCACAATCTATATTCTACATTATACAGATGATATCTTATTAGCTGGTCTAAAATTAGGTACCCTAGAAAACATGTTTGAAGAAGTAAAGAAAGTTTTGCCTTGATGGGGATTACAAATTGCTCCAGAAAAAATACAAAGAGGAATTTTTTAATTACTTAGGATATAAGGTAAATCTACAAAAAAATTAGATCCCAAAAGTTACAACTCAAGAGAGATTGATTGCGGACTCTTAATAATTTTCAAAAATTGTTAGGAAGGATTTCCAACTTATAACCCATCATTAGAATACCTAAAGATGGACTAGTAAATTTGGCCAATACCCTAAAAGGGGACAAGGACTTAAACAGTCCAAGAGAATTATCAGCTGAAGCTGAGAAGGAATTGGCTCTAGTAGAAAAGAAAATATAAGAGGCACGTGTGGATCATGTGAATCCAGAACTTAACTGCATTCTGGTCATACTCCCCTCCAGGTACCCCCCACGGGCATTTTGATGCAGAGGGAAGATATTATATTGGAATGGATATTTCTACTATGTAAACCAAGTAAGAAGTTAAAGACTTATATAGAAAAGATCTCTCATTTGATTCTAAAAGAAAAATTAAGACTTCATCAGTTGACAGGAATGGACCCAGCAGAAATTATAGTACCTTTAACTAATGAGGAAATTTCCTCTTTATGGAAAGATAAATGAATTCTGGCAAAGAGCCTGCAGTAACTTTTTGGGAGAGATTAACATTTGCTATCCCAAAAGCAAGAGAATAGAATTCATAAAAAGAACTAAATGGGTCTTTCTTCACATTATATGGCAAAAACCAATCTCTGGAGTCTCCACATTTTATACTGATGTGAATAAATCAGGAAAGGCAGGATATAAATCAAGAGACTTAATTAAAGTGGTTCAAAGCCCCTACAATTCTATACAAAAAGCAGAACTCTATGCCATTCTTATGGTACTAATGGACTTCACAGAACCTCTTAATATAGTTTTTGACTCTCTATTTGGAGAGAGAGTTGTTTTACATATTGAAACTGCTGAATTAATTCCTGATAACACAGAATTAGCTTCACTATTTATAAAATTACAGGAAATCATCAGAAGTAGGGAACATCCTGTATATATAACACACATCAGATCTCATATTGGTATGCCAGGTCCTCTAGCACAAGGTAAAAATGAGATTGATCAGTTATTAATAGGTAATGTGATAGAAGCCTCAGAATTTCATAAGAAACACCATGTAAATAGCAAAGGTTTGAAAAAGGACTTATTCATCACTTGGCAACAAGCCAAGGAAATTGTAAAAAAAAAAAAGTCCTACTTGTTCCTTCTATAACCAAACTCCATTACCTACAGGAAATAATCCTAAAGGTATACAAAGAAATGAAATTTGGCAGATGGATGTGTTTCATTTTGCAGAATTTAGAAGATTAAAAAATGTACACCATACTATTGACACCTACTCAGGGTTTCAATGGGCAACTCCTATGAGTTCTGAAAAGGTTGACTTTGTGATTACACATCTATTAGAAGTTATGACCATCATGGGAATACCTGTACAAATTAAGACTGACAATGCTCCAGCATATGTCTCAAGTAAAATGAGTCAGTTTTTTGCTTATTACAATATAAAGCATGTTACAAGTATACTACACAATCCCATAGGCCAAGCAGTCATAGAAAGATTCAATCAAACTTTAAAGGAGATACTAAATAAACAGAAAGAGGTAACAATGACCCCTAGAAATAGATTACATAATGTTTTGTTATTCTTGAATTTTCTCAATGCTGATGAGAAAGGAACAACAACTGCGGAGAGACATTGGACAACAGAAAAAACTCCTGAGCTAAACCAACAAGTTTACTTCAAAGATGTGTTGTCCTCAGAATGGAAACCAGGATAAGTCCTACATTGGGGAAGGGGTTTTGCTTTTGTTTCTGCAGGACAAAAAAAAGCTATGAATACCAACAAAATTAATAAAAATTTGCTTCAAACAGGAGAAACCCCTTGATGAGGAGAAGTAATAGCTCCCACTGATGTGACAACTCTACAAGTTATAAGAAAAACCCAACAAACAAGGGTCAGGGCAGTGTTTGTTTTTGTCTTTACAGGATAATATGAATGCTCATCTTCAAGAAATCATAAGGAGGACACCCAGATGTCTACAGCAGAGGGGAGGAACCTATTGGTACCAATATACTCTACAGGGTAATAGCTCACCGCCTAACATTAAAGTCTCTTTAATTCTAGAACAGTTGTGGTCTCTATTCAGTTATAAATCAAGCTGGCTTTGGAGTTGGAATGTGGCTCTCTCCTTCTCTAAATCAAAGCATATTGTTAAAAGAAAATTCTTGATTTCTCAGAATCCTTCTTCATATGTCATGTCATCTTAAGATTCAAACTTTCCATTTTGATATTAATAATGTTCAAATTTTCCACAGTGAAAATAAGTCTTCTCAATAGCAATCTCTGAAGTCTACAGAAGGAAGATGGGGCCCCACAACAACAATGCTACTCAGTTCAGAAATATGCCATTATACCTAAGAACATTATTCAATGATCAACTTTGGACTGAAAACTTTTCAGGACAGTACTAAGATGAGATGGTCCATCATACTACACTTCTATCCAGCATCTCAGACAATCTTATCCATTACTCTGAGACTGGCTGCAGACTCTATGGCTAACCCTATTGAGACCTAACTATCAAGCTTTCTTACAGGATCCCACAGAGATATCTTTGCCCCTAAACAGCAGGAAGCAATTCTAAGAAAATGGTGCCCCTCTCCCAAAGATCTCATTTTTCTCAGGGTTATGGATGGATGGTTACAGGGTTGGGGGTAGAACAATAAAATTTAGACTCAGTATTTTCCTTTAGAAAAGAAAACGAGGAATGGATATGTATAGTATATTAATGTAGATTATTGTATCTACTAGTAAACTGTTTTAGCAAACTATCAGCCTTGGATAATTTGCACTGATATGGATTCTTGTATATTTTATACAAATGTAAACTATTCTTACATTTCTATTTAAGATACTTTGTATATTGATACAAATACAAAATTATGTTTGTTGTATTGTGCATATATTTCTACTACTGTTTGAAATATTTTGTATATTGATACACATTAAGGAAATTGTTGTCACTGCATATTGCACTATACATTTCTTCCTCTGTTTAATATATTTTGTGTATTATCACAATTTTGAGGTCATTGTCCTTCTATGGTACATCTGCTTACAGACTATTTATCTTGCTAATGTGAAGCCTTAGTCCTTAGGTTATTTAGATAGATAAGACTTACAGAACTATAGTCACCCATGCTTGTCATTTCTATAGTTCGTAATTGATCTCTCCTGATTTGCACTTTTTTTGTGGTTGAATTTTTTGTAAACCTATCTTACATTCTAGGAAATTAACAGAATCTCCTCTTTGTTTTTTCATGAGCAATTTGTAATCTCCAATAAGGTAAAATTTTCTTTGCTTCTTCAAACATTTTTCTAAGGTATTTGCATCTGAATCAGCTAGTAAGATATCATTCATACAATGGTAAATAATATATTGAGGAAACTGTTTGCGAATTATTTCCAGTGGCTGTTGTTCAAAATATAGACACAAGGTGGGGCTGTTCAACATCCCTTGTGGAAGAATCTTTCCACAAGACTGGAAAGATTTAGCTACAGCAATATTGGAAGCTGGTCCTCAGTTACAGTGGAAAACATGGTAGAGAGAAGAAGTTAGGACCATAGAACAGCAAAATAGGGCTAGAGGTATTGAAATTTCCCAAGATCAGCCTTCTCATGAAAACTGAACAATTCTCAACTGAATTATACTGGGTCAAGGAAGAAATAAAGAAAGAAATTAAAGACTTCCTAGAGTGCAACAAAAATGAATGCACAACATAGGTAAACTTATGGGACACTTGAAAAAAGTGCTAAGAGGAAAGTTTATAGCACTAAGTGCCTACATAAAGAATTTGGAGAAATCTCACACTAGCAACTTAACATCACACCTTAGAGCTCTAGAACAAAGAGAAACAAACCCACCCAGGAGGAGTAGATGACAGGAAATAATCAAACTGAATGCTAAAATCAATAAAACAGAAACAAAGAGAACAATACAAAGAGTTAATGAAACAAAGAATTGTTCTTTGAGAAAATCAACAAGATAGACAATCCCTTATCCAAACTAACCAAAAGGCAGAAAGAGAATATCCAAATTAACAAAATCAGAAAAGAAAAGGGAGACATAACAACAGACACTGAGGAATTCCAGAGATCATTAGGCCATACTTCAAAAACCTGTACTCCACAAAATTGGAAAATCTAAAAGAAATGGACAATTTTCTGGATAGGTACCATGTACCAAAAATAAATCAAGACCAGATAAGCAATTTAAATAGACCTATAACCCTGAAGGAAATAGAAGCAGTCATTAAAAACCTTCCAACCAACCACAAAAAAAAAAAAGCCCAGGACCAGATGGTGTCAGTGCAGAATTCTACCAGAATTTCAAAGAAGAGTGAATACCAATACTCCTCAAATTGTTCCACCCAACCAATAGAAATAGAAGGAACACTGCCAAACTCTTTTTATGAGGCTACAGTTACCCTGATACCCAAACAACACAAAGATGCAACAAAGAAAGAGAATTACAGACCAATCTCCCCCATGAACATTGACGCAAAAATACTCAATAAAATACTGGCAAACAGAATCCAAGAACATATCAAAAAACACCACCCACCATGATCAATTAACCTTCATCCCAGAGATGCAGGGATGGTTCAACATATGAAAATATGTCAATGTAATCCACCATAAAAACAAACTGAAAGGAAAAAACCACATGACCATCTCATTAGATGCTGAAAAAGCCTTTGACAAAATCTAGCAGCCCTTTATGATAAAGGTCTTGGAGAGATCAGGAATACAAGGAACATACCTAAACATAATAAAAGCAATATACAGAAAGCTGACAACCAGCATCAAATTAAATGGAGAAAAACTCAAAGCAATTCCACTAAAATCAGGAACAAGCAAGGCTGTCCACTCTCTCCATATCTATTTAATATAGTACTCGAAGTTCTAGCTAGAACAATAAGACAACAAAAGGAGATCAAGAGGATACAAATTAGAAAGGAAAAAAATCAAACTTTTGCTATTTGCATATGATATGGTAGTATACATATATGACCCCCAAAATTCTATCAGGGAACTCCTATAGCTGATAAACACCTTCATTAATGTGGTGGATACAAGATTAACTCTAAAAATCAGTAGCTGTCCTATATACAAATGATAAATAGACTAAGAAAGAAATCAGAGAAACAATACCCTTTACAATAGCCACAAATAATATAAAATATCTTGGGGTAACTCTAATTAAACAAGTGAAAGACCTGTATGACAAAAACTTTAAGTCTTTGAAGAAAGAAATTGAAGAAGATATCAGAAAATGGAAATATATCCCATGCTCTTGCATAGGTAGGGTTAACATAGTAAAAATGGCAGTCTTCCAAAAGCAATCTACAGATTCAATGCAATCCCCACAAAATCCCAAAACAATTATTCACAGACCTCAAAAGAATAACATTCAACTTCATATGGAAAAACAAAAACCCAGTATAGCTAGAGCAATCCTGTACAATAAAGGAACTTCCAGAGGCATCACCATTCTTGACCTCAAGCTCTACTATAGAGCTACAGTAATAAAAACAGCTTAGTACTGGCATAAAAAAAGACACATGGATCAATGGAATCAAATCAAAGACCCTGACATAAATCCACACACTTATGAATACCTGATTTTTTGACAAAGAAGCCAAAATTATACAATAGAAAAAAGAAAGCATCTTCAACAAATGGTGCTGGCATAACTGTATGTTGACATGTAGAAGAATGCAAATAGATCCATATCTGTCACCATGCACAAAACTCAAGTCCAAGTGAATCAAAGACCTTAACATAAATCCAGTTAAACTGAACCTGATAGACGAGAAAGTGGAAAGTAGCCTTGAACACATTGGCACAGGAGAATACTTCCTGAATATAACATCAGTAGCAGAGACACTGAGATTGACAATTAATAAATGGACCTTCTGAAACTGAAAATCTTCTTTAAGACAAAGGACATGGTCAATAAGATAAAATGGCAGCCTAAAGAATGGGAAAAGATCTTCACCAACCCCACATCTGACAGAGGGCTGATCTCCAAAGTATATAAAGAACTCAAGAAACTGGACATCAAAATACCTAACAGTCCAATTAAAAAATGAGCCATAGAGCTAAACAGAGAATTCTCAACAGAAGAAGTTCAAATGGTTGAAAAACATTTAAGGAATTGCTCAACATTCTTAGTCAAAATGACTCTGAGATACCATCTTACACCTGTAAGAATGGCTAAGATGAAGAACACTAATGGCAGCTTATGTTGGAGAGGATGTAGAGTAAGGGGAACACTTCTCCACTGCTAATGAGTGTGCAAACTTGTACAGCCACTTTGGAAATCAGTATGGCAGTTTCTCAGAAAATTAGGAATCAATGTACCTCAAGACCCAGCAATACCACTCTTGGGCATATACCCAAAGGATGCTCAATCATACCACAAGGGCACTTGTTCAAGTATGTTCATAGCAGCATTATTTGTAATAGCCAGAACCTGAGAACAACCTAGATGCCCCTCAACCAAAGAATGGGTAAAGAAAATGTGATATATTTGCACAATGGAGTATTTCTCAGCAGTAAAAAAACAATGACATCATGAAATTTGCAGGCAAATGGATGGAACTAGAAAATATCATCCTGAGTGAGGTAACCCAGAACCAGAAAGAGGAACACATTATGTATTCACTCAAAAGTAGATATTAGATGTAAAGCAAAGGATAACCAGGCTACAATCCACAGCCCCAGAGAAGGTAGGTAACAAGGACAACCCTAAAGGGGACTCATGAATTGCCCTGGGAGGGGGAAATAGATGAGATCTCCTGGGTAAACTGGGGGATGGGGGAGGTAGAGGAGAAGGGATGGGTGATGGGAACATGAGGGATCGGGATGGTCAAGTTGGGGGAGGGATGGAGAGGGAGAGCAATGAAAGAGATATCTTGATAGAGGGGGCCATTATGGGGTTAGGGATAAACCTGGTACCAGAGAAACTCCCAGGAATCCACAAGAATGACCCCAGATAAGACTTCTAGCAATAGTGAAGATGGTGCCTGAACTGGCCTCCTGTAATCACATTGGTGACTACCCTAATTGTCATCATAGAACCTTCATCCAGTAACTGAGGAAGCAGATGCAGAGATCCACAGCTGAGCACTGAGCCAAGCTCCAGGAGGTAGTAGAAGAGAGGGAGGGGGAATTATATGAGCAAGGAGGGGTCAAGATCATGGTGGAGAAACCCACAGAGACAGCTGACCCAAACTCGTGGGAGCTCACAGACTCTAGCTAGGGAGCCTGCATGGGACCCACCTAGGCCCTTTGCATGTGGGTGACAGTTGTGTAGCTAGGTCTGTTTGTGGGGCCCCTAGCAGTGGGACCATGATCTGTCCCTGGTGCATGAGCTGGCTTTTTGGAACCAATCCCTATGGTGGGATGCCTTGCTTAGCCTTGATGCAGAGGGGAAGAGTTTGGTCCTGCATCAACTTGATATGCCATGCTTTGTTGACTCCCATGGGAGGCCTTACCCTTTCTGAGGAGTGGATTGGGAGGGAGGAAAAAGGAGGTGGGGGGAGGGAACTGGAGGAGAGGAGGGAGGGGAAACTGGTTGGTATGTAAAACAAATAAAAAATTTAATAAGAAAAAGAGAAAATACATTTAGTGAAATTCCCATCAAAATTCCAATATCATACTTCAGAAAAATAGAGAAAACAATCCTATAATTCATGTGGAAGTATGAAAGTTTCTGAATAGCCAAAATAATGCTGAAAAAAAGAAAAAAATCACGCTGACCTCAAGTTACACTACATAGCCATGGTAACACAACACAACATTTGAACAAAACCAGAAATACATACCAGTGGAGTATTTTAGCGGAACAAGAAATGAAACCACACAGCTATACCCATCTGATGTTTTGTTTATTGACACACGGTCTCATGTAGCTCAGGCTGGTCTTGAATTCACAATGTAGCTAGGATGACTTTGAACACCTGACTCTCTTGTCTTCATCTTCCAAGTGCTTCAATTACATATACATATCTCCTTTCCCAGGCAATCAACTGACTCCTAACAAGGGTGTCAAAACATGCTAGAGAAAAGACTTCAATAAATGGTTCTGGGAAAACTCGGTATCTACATGTAAAATTATGAAGTGAGATCCCTAGCTCTTACCTTGGTCAAAAATAATTCAAGATATAGCAGTTATCTTAATGCTTTGAATTTATGGATCTGTGTACTTAACCTGGAGTGCTTGTAGAGGTCAGGAAGCTAGAAAAAAGAGCAGTGGGACAGGGGCAAGGCATCGAGTGAAGGAGCAGTCGAGCCCATGTGGTCTATTTGTACCACAGTCCCTCAGCTTCGCTCCTGCCCAGTGACTGTGACCACTGCCTTTGCTGTTTTCTTTCACACACCTTTTCCATACCTTTATCAAGGATCTTGGTATTAAAAACTGCACAGTTTTAGACAATAAACATTTGCATATGTCAAAAAACATCTTGTACTACCTAAAATTCTGAAGCTGTTAAGGGAAAACTTGGAGAAAAAGGCAGAAGCAAAGACTTTTGGGAAAGGACACCAATATAGCTCGGGAAATAAAGCCAAGAATTGACAGACTTGCATGAAATTAACAGCAACAAGAACAATACCTACATGGCAAAGGGAACAATAAATGAAGAGATAGTTTATATAACGGAAGAAAATATTTTCTTAACTATATCTCTGACAGCAAATTAATATCTAGGAAATATAGAAGACTCATAATACTAAGCACTGAACCAAACAATTCAATAAATAAATGGGCTAATGAACAATTGGTTCTGTAAAGATGACATACAAGAGATCAATAAACATGAAAAAAAATACTAGATTTTCTTAGCCATCAGAGAAATGCAAATTAAGACTACATTGATATTTAGTCTCACTGTAGTCAGAATGGCCACCATTAAAAGAATAAATACAACAAGTTCAGGAGAAGACTTAGGGAAAGGGGAACCCTCCTGCATTCTTGGTGGGAATGTATATTAGTCCAAAGACTATGGAAATAAGTGTGGAAGTTCCTTAAAAAAAACTCTATCATACGAACTGTCCACAACATGCTTGGGTATATTGTTGAAGGACTATAAGTCAATGTACCACGTAAGTAATTATACAATCATGTTTATAGCTGCACCAGTCACAATAGCCGAGTTATTGAATAAGTCTAGGTTTCTATCAATAGATAAGTGGATAAAGAAAATGTGGCATATATAGACAATGAAGTTTTATTCAGTCTTCCTCAATGTACCATATAAATACTTATACAATCATGTTTATGGGTGCACTAGTTACAACAGCTAAGTTATTGAATGAGTCTAGGTTTCTATCAACAGATAAATGGATAAAGAAAATGTGGCATATATAGACAATGTTTTATTCAGTCTTCAAGATAAATGAAATTATTCAATTTGCAGGAAAGTGGATATAACTAACTGTCATTTTACTGAACAAATATATTCAGATTGAGAAAGCAGAACATCACGTTTTTTAAATGTGGATGTATTATTCTGAGCAATTGAGCCTGGGTCTTCCCTGACCTGTTCTGAGCTGGGACAGTGGTGATGTCCCGCCATCTCCCACTGGGGCTTGCACTCTGTTCCACAATTTGGCTTGAAGCCCAAACTGGCATGTATGTGTCCACCAATGACAGCCAAGTTCCCTGCAAATAGAGATTTCATTTAATTGCTCCTTCTGGGTTCATTTAAAGAAATGGCTGTGAACATCCCTCCCAAGTGTTTTCCATGGACAGGGACAAAATTTACTAAAGATGAGCCTACAATTCTTGGCAATATGAGCTTAAATAGGGTGACAAAAAGCGTCATCTGTCTGTACAGGAACTCAGTTTCACCAAGTTCCCAACTTCCTCTGTGCTTGACAGAGAGAAAGTCATACATACAATGTGTTAGCTGCACAAAGGTGAAGTTTTATCAAGGTAATTATGAGTATTTCAAGGATTGTTTGTTCCACGGGGGTGACATAAAACAGTTGGGGGTAGTTTGTCTTGTAATCCTGCCTGCTTAATATTAGTGAACGACATGAAAACAGCCCGCGTTAATTTAACCGAATGTATTTAGTTAAGCAGCACCAGTAACATGGAGATATTTCTCCCTAGGTTGTATTATGTTTGATCCATGAATGTGACACTGATGCAAATGAGGTGACAAATGTGGCTGAATTTAAGGCTTGTGTGTCACCTCACAGCCACAAAAGCACCCGTGCCAGTTGTGGATGGGTGATTGCTTTTTTTTATTAACTCCCCCCTTTTTTAAACATTTGCTAGGCTTCATGTAGGTTGGTGTTACACAAAAAAAGAATTCTGGACTGGAATCCAAAATCTTGGGACTGAATACTAACCTTGTCCGCTAATGCTCTGTGATTAGGGCAAGGCATTTAAAGTGACTTTATAGATAGACTGGACAAAGCCATTTTGATTTAAAGCTAAATGCTTGAAATTTTAGTTCTGATTTTTAGTTTTCTGTTCTTGAAATATATTTCAAGTAGGACTATGTATCTTCACATATAATAAAAGTACATTGGATAAACTATATATATATATATATATATAGTGTTTCTGAAAACCCTGAGCCCCTATAGAGATTTAAAAATGAGGATGTTGTAAATTACTCATTCTTAATTACCATAAGACAGTAATAATTTATTTGTGAAATGTTGGACCCTGAACTGGAACTAAAGTAAAATTTCACTGAAAATAAATTGTGTTCCTTATAAAATTCAACCCACCTTCTGGAAAATATGAAATCAAAATTTTTACTCCAGGGATTTTGAGTGCAGTTGTGTTTCTGAAGTGATGAAATCCACAATGTATGTTGATTTTCTAGGAGGTTAACAACTAGAGAATTCAGCATGTGGGTGAAATATCACTGTTTAAATATCCAGGCTGTGGTCATTGTGCTGTCTAGATGCAGCAGGAGTGTAAAATGGGTAGCTGACATCTGAGGTCTTGCTCTTTTCACTCACATCCTTAGTGATAATTTATGAAGCTTGATGAGACCTGAAGCCAACCCCTAGAATTCTCACAGGAAGGTCAGCTTTGTTCTTTGCAGGAAAAGAGGAGACTTCACATCACTCTCATGGACACCCTTGGCACCCTGATTCCTTGCCTCCCTGTTAGCTAGCTGGACAAGGAGACTGTCCACCTTGCCTGGAAATCACTTGAAATGGGTAGTTTTCTGCAGGGGAATCTGTTCCTGTGGCTAAAAGGGCTTGTTGGAACTACTTTATCCCTGTAAAGATCCTTCATTCATGTTGGAGGCTTCTTTAGTGTTTCCTATCCTCACTTGGACCTGAGGAAAAAGAATCAGGTTCAAACTTTATGCTGTGGTGGGTTTTCTTGGTGCCCAGTAACATGTGTGACAGATGAAGTGCTCTACTGCTCTGTGAGTGTAGGGAATGAAGCCACTTGTCTCTTTCGGATGTAGCTATGGCAACGCTACTATGTTTAATTTGTAGTGTATGCAGTGGAGGGATCACGATGGCTGGGGGAATCAGTGTGTAAAATTCTAGTAGAAAGTGCAGACACCTAGACCATCAAAGTAAACACTGATCCTTTTTATCCTGACTTATGTTCTCAGCCTCAGCTTTTCTTTCTCCCTTGCTGATGAACAGCTCACACTCTGGGGCACGGTGAGGAACACATGATATCACATTTATTTCTCTTGATCCAAATCATAAATTGAGAAAAAATACTATTCAGTCTTTTATTCTCAAACAAAAATGAAATGAAACAAGCATATTGTGCTATTTAATTCATCCAAACGATTGGGGTATCCTGATCCTCAGATCCCAGGAAGATACTGAGATGAAGGCCCAGTGTGTCCACCAGCACAGGTTCTGTCCTGAGTCAGCCCGTTGCCCTACACCACTGCAACGCCATGCTCTTCTGTTCAAAGGACACTTGTCATTTTACAGAGGAGCAATATGACTTAAACATTGCTGACGCTTAGACAGTTTTCATAAGCATTCAGTATTCTGGAAGTTTGGCAAAAAAGGGAATTCTTAGTTTAAAAAGGGTGTGACTAAGGAATTGAAAAGAAGGAAAGCAGAAATGTGGTGGCATCCATGCTGGTTTTCTCTCCAGCCATAGTGCACACTGCCTGAAGAATAGAAATGTGGCTGCTGTTATTTGGGCTAGATTTTCTTTAGCACTGAAATAACAAACATAGTTGAACATCAGGCATAGCACTTGTGCCCAAAACCACACATGGGCACTTGGACCAGTGTTAGAGAGCCAGCTTCATCACAGGTCAACAGCACCTGTAATGGATCCTAGAACAAAGGTCAGTAGAGAATCTTGAGGGTTCATAAAAGAGGGAGTGACCCTTCCTCCCCGAGGAGAGGATGTTTGGAAAGAGGAGCAGATGAACCTTTTGGCTTTTGAGAAGGAGGGCCTCCTGGCTGAGGAGGTTGTAGGAACTGCCCAAAAATCCTGATGTGACTTAGTGCATTTGCAGAGAGCTGGCTGTGGCGGTGGCTGTGTCCACTGCTGTGTCTGTGACTGTGTCTGTGTCTATGTCCATGTCCGTGGCTGTGTCTGTGCCCATGTCTGTATCTGTGAATGTGTCCATGGCCATGGCTATGTCTGTGCCTGTGCCTGTGGCCATGTCTGTGTCAATGACTGTGTCTGTGCCCCTGGCTGTGTCTGTGCCTGTGGCCATGGTTGTGGCCATGTCTGTGTCTGTGGCTTGGAGGGTTAAGACAGGTAAGAAGAGGAGGAGACTTCTTCTGTGCTGTATGGGAGTATTTGCTCTACCATCAGTGAGGAGTTGCTGAATCATTAGAAGGAGCTCATATATACACATCTGCCTTTCAGGAAAGCTGCTCTAGAGAAAAATCAGGAAACACATGAGCAAAAACAATGAACTGAAAACCAAGCTTAGTCTGTTATGCATGAGTTATTTTGCCTCCAGATACGTAACCAAATGCCTCTGTATTAATTTTTGTGCTTTAACTCTTAAAGATTGTGCATTTTATTTTAAATTTTCTACTGTATTTAAAAAGTATCAGCAAGAGGCTGTCAGTGCATCATTTTGATAAGTATCCAGCACCACACTGATAACTCAACTTGGAGAGTATAGGTACCTTGTAATTTCCAAGCCTAAATTATTTTGATCCGAGAGGATTTTTTGAAATTATTTACCCCAGAAAAATTTCCAGAAAGGAAAGTGTTGCTCAAATGGAAAACTCTCTCTCTCTCTCTCTCTCTCTCTGTGTGTGTGTGTGTTCATGTGTTCTGGTGCACTTGCATGTGCTGATACCCATACTCCTGAGTCCAAAGCATATGGGGCCAGAGGACAACTTTGGACACTATTCCTTAAGCCCCACCCTCCTGTTTTTTGAGGCCATGTGAATGCTGTCAGTCAACTTACTGAGTTGATCAAGTTGTGGATGACAGAGTGGATCTTTGATTTAATTTACTTCTCTTTGGCTGAGATTGATTGAAAATTAATGAACTTAATTGGTGACTTGCACTTATTTTTTATGAACTGAATGATCACGCTCTTTGTTTATGTAGCAGTAGGGTGTTTGTCTTAGTATATTGCAATGAAGCTGTATGTTATCATTCATTAATGCCATGTTTTCAGGAATGAATGAAACATGGCAATGACCTTTCTTAAGAAACCTTTCACCTCTTTTTCTAGCCCTGAAATCTTATGAAAACATGGGTCGATAATCACCTAATAGTCTCTGCTATCCTTCTCAGTCAAGGACAATGAGAAACCAGACCCTGGTGACAGAGTTCATCCTTCAGGGCTTCTCTGAGCACCCTCAGTACCAGCTGCTCTTATTTATTTGTTTCCTCTCTCTCTACTCTGTGGCCCTCATAGGTAATGTCCTTATCATCCTGGCCATCACCTGCAACCCTGGGCTCCACACCCCCATGTACTTTTTCTTGTTCAATTTGGCTACCATGGATATCATCTGTACCTCCTCCATTATGCCCAAGGCCCTGAAGGGTCTGGTGTCAGAGAGGAACCCCATCTCCTATGGTGGCTGCATGGCCCAGCTCTATTTCCTTACGTGGGCTGCATCCTCAGAGTTGCTCCTTCTCACGGTCATGGCCTATGACCGTTATGCAGCCATCTGCCATCCTCTGCATTATGGCACCATGATGAGCAAAGCATTTTGCAGCATGTTGGCTGCTGGAGTGTGGGCGCTCTGTGCTTTCAACACAGCCATTCACACAGGACTGATGACACGCTTGAATTTCTGTGGCCCCAATGTCATTACACATTTCTTCTGTGAGGTACCACCTCTCCTGCTTCTCTCCTGTAGCTCCACCTATGTGAACAGTATCATGATTGTCTTGGCTGATGCTTTTTATGGCGTATTGAACTTTCTGATGACCATTGTGTCATATGGCTTCATCATTTCCAGCATCCTGAAGATGCGGACCTCAGAAGGGAAGCAGAAAGCCTTCTCTACCTGCTCTTCCCACCTCATTGTAGTGTGCATGTATTACACTGCTGTCTTCTATGCCTACATAAGCCCCGTCTCCAGCTACAACCCAGAGAAGAGCAAGTTGGCTGGTGTGCTGTACACCATGCTGAGCCCTACACTCAACCCTCTCATCTATACTTTGAGAAACAAGGAGGTCAAAGCCGCTCTCAGGAAACTTTTCCCTTTCCTCAAAAATTAAAATGTGATTCCCGAAGTTCTTCTCTTGGGGTTGGAGTTTCATTGTGGATTGGTTTCCCATGGGCAAATGATGGGTTGTTTGTGTTCTGAAGAAGTAAGCTAACCTTTTCCACCCAGTGCAATGTCTTTGTAGATGACCTCAGAGCTCTGGTCAATCGACACTGACTGATGGAAGAGTGTGGTTGAACGTGGGCTCACTGGACTCTAAGCCTGAGAAATGGGGTCTCTGGGCCTGACCCCAGGATGATACAGTACTGTATTGTCAGTGAAACAAAACTGTTTAACAGGACAGAAGTGCCCCTGAGCCTTAGTCTCACAGCTGTATGGAAACGCTTTTCTTTTCTTTGGATATATAGCATCCATGTGGAGATCACACTTAGAATTGAAGTGATATGTGTGGACCCCGTAATATTTTGAGGATTGCATGACTCAAGAATTGCTTCACGTGACTTCTGGTCCCCAAAAAACTAACCCACTCCTTCTATTTTCCTCCAACTCTTCCTGTTGGAGCCCTTTAAGCCCCAAAGACAGTTTTTGATGTTAATGTGAATGATTGTTTCTGCTTTCTCCTTTTCCTCCCACTAACATTAGACTCAAAGTGAAACAAAATTTAAAAACTCCGTCTTTGCCACATGATATGTGGTTTATACACCTAGAAAACTACCCAGGGTTTCTCATCTCTTGAGTCAGTCTTTGAATTGAGAGTCTGACCCACTTCATTGCCCTGGGCACAGGTGATATGCGTCAGCTGTAACAAAAGCACTGGAAGAAGGCACTAAATCAATTTGAACTCTAGTTTCCCTCTAAGCATAATAAAGACAAAAGTCAACCTAGGGCTTGAGTGAAATAACTGACAAAAAATGATATCAAGTGTTTTATGTAATAAAACACCATTCTTAGTGAGTGTTCACTGAGGACCAGAGTAGTTGTGGAAACCTGAATATCACACTTCCTGGTTCACGTTGGCTAGTGATGGCTGGCTGGACTACTGGGGTGGAATTGTATGAGACCACAGTTAACTCTCTGGAATGATCCAATGGAGAGGAGCAACTGGTGTGGGTAGATGAGAGACCTTATCCCAGTGGTTGCTGGTGCCACAGGTGAACCTTGTGCATCTCAGTAACTTATAGGGGCTGAATACTTCTCTTGTTTTCAAGAGAGGCCAAAGGGGAGAGTTCCCTGAGATAGCAATTCAGCCTTCTCTTAGTCTGAGTTCTTCCCAGACTCCGTTATCATCTTCTTTCAGTCCTGACATGTTTCTCCCATCTGCACATTCCAACAGGTCCATTTGTGTTCAGATCACTCTGTCCTCCTTGCTCAGCTGAACACTATTTTGATCTCTGCTTTATCTTGTTGCTTAAGCCTCTTTCTGTAGCTGTCTGGTGGAATGCCTCTACCTTATTTTCTTGTATTGCAGGGACATATATGTCTGTTTCCTCCAACAGCCTAGCAACTATGTCTTTGTTCTATTGTGGATCCCTTTGTAGGAACCAGTACAATTTCCCACAGGCAGGAGAGAATCAGTTCTTCTTTTCATGTAGTGTTATCCCTTAAAATTAGTCCTGTCACCTAACATGAGGAGCCCTAGAGAGGAAGTAACAGATTCCATGTCACCCATGTCTCTATTTTCTGTCCTTGATAACACAAATCAGTCCAGGTAAGCACATCTTTTCTTTGAACCATCCCCTGTCACAGGTCCTTATTCTCTCGATGTTCTTGACCTAATTGAACCTCTTGATGTGGTAGAAACCAGATTGGTTTGCTAGTTTCAGCTATTACCATACACAGAAAGTCTGGATGGAGGACCCAGGTGATGGATCTTCATGTACAAGGTAAACTCTCTCTAAGCATGGTATGCAGACAATCATAAGTTGCAATGTTTCCTCATTCTGGCTCCATGTCACATTCAAGAACTAAGTGAAGCGTCTTAAAGCTCAGCAGTAGATGATCTGAAGGCTCAGGATTTGATCTCCAGCACTGGAAATCAGACAGAGAAACACACACACACACACACACACACACACACACACACACACACACACA